>JAIUND010002098.1:0-25886 GCA_034699125.1 Gisinianus flammeolus | reverse complement strand
TTGATTTGGCTGATTTAAACACAAGCACAAGAAATATATGAGTAAATTAATTTAAAATACCACGAAAATTGGGGGGATTTTTAAAATTGTGTTCAACTTCAACGCCACTTTGTATTTTCTTGACGTAGAATCCATAGGTACGTGACTTGGAGCTTTTTGACCGTTAGATGCATTTCCCGTATTTCCGAATATTTATTTAATAAAAATATAGTCCGACCGTTAAACAGTCAAACGTTACTCAGCTTGGGAATTGAACCCAAGTCTCTGTTGGCTAGACTCAGACGCAGAACCACTGCGCTGCTAGAACTTGTGAATGTACCGCAAACTCAATCCTCCGTCCTGTATCCACTCATTCACAACCGTCTGAAAGGTCTTCGAACACCATTTTCCTTCAATTAAATACACAAAAAAGTTTGAAAACTTCAATCGTGTCGAGTTCAATTAAGTTTTTGGCTTGGACAAGGAAGAAAATTGTGCATTTTAAACAATTTTTAACTGTCTGTTTAATTCAATATTTATGTCAACAATTTCTTAATTGAACTCGAAACTCTTCTTCCAAATTCATCTTGAAATAAGCTGTAAAGTATGGGGTGTTGTCAAAATAAATGAACTCAATTGCAAAATTTAAGGAGTGCATGAAAACGTTTTATCCTGCTGGTGTGAAATAAATTCAAAAACGAAGCATGGAAAGGCTAATAACGTCCCAAAAATCCCCATAAGAAAAACAAGGCCCACGTCCGAATCCTGAAAGGAGAGGACTTTGAACTGAGCCACCGTTTCCTCATTGTATTCACTGTCATTCATGGTTTTCCCGGGCGGAGTGAATCGAATCCTCTCCCATTTCTCCCAATGCCAGTAAATCCCAGAGGACATCAAAGTCTTCATCCCTTTAGACATGCCCAAGGGATCCAGAGCATGAAGTCCGTCCCGGATTTGATAGAACTTGGACTCTCCAAATGAGTCATCTGCAATTTCCCGGTTGTGTGAAAATCGTAGAGATTTATCTTCACTCGTTCCTTTCCACATCGCTGTCTTGAAAATGTTCCAAAAGTACTCAAAATCCTCTTTGGTAGTGATGAAAACGGATAAGGGCTTGCTTAAAGGGCCCTTTGCCAGCTTCAGTATGGCCTCTTTACAAGCAATCTTTGTTCGTTCCAAAATCCTCAAGTTTTTCATCCAATTTCGGCAGACCTGTACATTAGAGCAATTGGCGTCCTTGAAGGGTACTTCTTCTGAATGGGGACACTCGGTCATGCAGTCCACCCGCTCGCTCCACGCACTGTATTCAACTTGTCCGATGGACATACTAAAGATGGTGGAAATTGATCCATAAATACCAAAATCCAGTAGACTTGTCTTATACGAATGCGGACACCAGGACTCAAATTCACCAAAATAAATGGAAAACTGATTGTGTTCCTCCTTCAAAAAGTCCTTCACAAACTTCCAGTCCGTGTCAAAAGGGAAATTTAGTGTATAATCAGATTTGATGATTCCGCGATAGGCATTGGTCAAAACAAGACCCATCAGCAGCCAGAAACAGAGAATCCACTTGCAAATCCTTCTAAACGGCTTTCCTTCTTTCTCCCTGTTCAATCCCGAAAATTCGGAAACTCTGGGTAGCGGTGAGTCCGTATCGGGTTGATCAATCAAAATTCGACAGATCCACCAAGCACTGTGCAGAAATAAACCCGGATATTGACATCTCTTAACAAATTTCCCTTTAGGACCTTCTTTAACAGAAACAACGAGGTGAATCCAGTTTTTGTAGAAAATGATGGAGTGATTCTTTCCCGCCTCCTCCTCAGTTTTGAATTTTGTAAATTTGGACATGAGGCAGATGCAGATTTGAGAGTTTTTGGAGCATTGGAATAAGGAAAATGGCCAGACATCACAAACTCCTTGTCGCCACTTCATCGGCTTACCAACTCTCTCATTCGTCACAAATTCTTCAAAATATTTCCCACCCTTTTCAAAATCTCCCTTGTCCGTTGCAGCCCAAGCGTGAGCGTATAAAGTTTGACTGTACAAACTAAAGTTACAGACTTTGTTGTAGAAATCCGTGTTTAAATTCATCAAGAGGATCCGATTTCATTAAAACCTCCAGAGTGGACAAACTTTCTAAGAAATTTTCCTCATTCCTCTTGGAACGAGCTGAAGATGAAGGCAGGACGAAACTGACGATGCGTGGAATGGAAATTTTGAGCATTTTGGGGAAAAGTCTGAACTCCGAGTCCATTTTGTTTTGAAATCAACAAAACTATCACGTCAGAATTGAATGTGAAGGAAAAGTATTTTTAGGAACAGAACCGCGGAAGAAACAAGTAAAAGTCAGGCGGTTCCGTTCCTGAAAAAATCCTACCAAAGCATGACTGTGGAGCAGGGAAAAAGAGGGATTCCAATTTGAGCCTCTGCACAAGCCAAACCAATGAACCGATTTTGATGAAACTTGGCGAACAAGCGTAACCTAAGGCTAATTGCAGATTCTGAAAGTTTGGGGGCGGAAGCTTTACAAACAAAAAAGTTTTATGTGACAGAACTGTCAAAAACGGCCTGTTTTGGCTTTGTGCTCAGGCTGCAGCCTAGAGCTTTTAGAGTTTGAGCCCAAAGTTGCCATCACAGGTGTAATTTAGTTTAGCAATGGTTCTTTCAACTTTTGGGGGCGGACGCTTTACGAACAAAAAAGTTTGATATGCAAAAACCGTCAAAAACGGTTATTTTCGGAAAATTTGCGATATTTGGGAAATTTATTGATCGAGCTCAAAAATTATGTCTACTGAACACAAGAGCACAACGTGGGCGTTCCTACAGCTCGTAACCATGGCAATTATAATTATGATTTCAAACTTTTCATGGTTCTGTTCCTTATGACCTGGGTTTATCCGGATTTTTGGATATGCGAGTAAAAAACGCGGCAGAGGTTTCATAATGAGTCATTTTCTTGTCCCGAACATTTTGGTGCGATTTCATAGTCTTGGTGAAGTCAGAACATCGAGAAATAAAGCTCTGGTAATTACGGTATTACGTATTTCACTTTGGACTTTTCAATTGCAGAATCAATTCCACGTTATTCCGCATATTTGCACGACATTTTATGACGGCAGGACTTTGTACAATTTTTTACAGTGTTTAAGAATGCATAATTCAAATTCAATTATTGAACTGTGGATGAAAGTTGATGAATTTTTTATGAAGCAAAATACTTGAAGAGTTTCTTGAGCGATAAAATTAATTAATAAGAGCCATTGCGAAAGGACTGGATTAACATTCTGTCAGAACAGTCGATATTTCTGACTGTAAAAAACAACTTGTGAGAGGAATAAACAAGTTGTGTAAGAATTCCCAATAGTTATTGTTAAATACAGCAGTAAAACCTCAATTTGACTTGGCGTAAATTATTCAGGCCATGAATTTTTGATGTCAGGATGACTCCATTAATTGTCCAGTACAGTCAAACTGGAACTTTCCCGGAGCAAGAAATTTTTCCGTTATGAGAATTCGTGTTCCTGTGCACACAATAGAAATTCAACTAAGATTTTAGATGGTTATAAAATATTCGTCCTGCGAGTTTGACGGTACAAATCGAGCGGATTGACAAAACACAAGTTACGAAACTGTTCGACGTACCCGAAGCACACACAACCGAATCGGTGAAGGTAATTTCATAATCAAATGGAATAGACGCAAGTGTGTAGACTTTCTATTGGGCTTTCCACAATTCTCCAGTCTTTTCTCCCATTTCGTGTTTGTTCGTCCTTACAAAAAGAACGCGAGCTCACAGACTGCAGCTCACAGATCCAATTACACAAATAAAGTACAAATTCACACGTAAAGAACTCAAAAGTTTCCGCGTTTTAAGTGTGGAATCATTTTTATCATTTTAGTGTTGAAACTCTTGAATCATTCGTGAGTTCTCTTCTCTTCGTTCTCAACGCAGAATTCTTGGGACTTCTTTGAGACTTTACGTTTGTGCCAAATAGATAAAAATGTTGACGGCCCGGAATCTGATATGGAATTATCGCGTCTTCTGGTTTGCTTCTGCAATAAATTTGCTTCCGTTTGAATTCAATGGAGTGGGCGGTCGAATGAAGAGCAGAAAATCCATGTGGAGAAAAATCCTGTACAAATTCTGGCAAATTCTGTTTCTGTGTAACGTCGGATTCCTCACATTTTGTACTGCTCAATCAGCTGGAGGATCTTCAAATCCTTCGATTCGGGATTTCGTTCACTTCATGATAATTCAGATTGTGGGATTCTCATTAACTTTCTCCTCTGTTGTTCTCGTTGTTGACTCTGAGCGTGATCTCAACTGTAAAGTCTAAAACGAAATCCTCAAAATCCGACGCAAGAAATTTCACCAATTTTCTCCAAACATTTCTCAAACACTCTATTTTTCCTACGAAATTAAAATAATGTTTGTATTTTTCAGAGGGATTCGAACTCATGACAAAACCCGCAGCTGGTGAGTCACGAAAAATAAATCTCATGGAATTTCTAGCTTGCGTTCTTCCACTTGGAATCCACTGCTTGTTGGTGATGTACCCGGGTCTTTACTGGATCAATCCGGATCTCCCGACGCTTCTCATCTCCACAGTTCCAGCCGATCAAAGAAACTGGTGGACGATCGCACTCTGCCTGTCGATGGACAATCTCTTCATGTTCATCATATCGACTTGGGCTAGGTACCTTGTTTTCTTCGTCCTCTCCTTTGTGATGACGTCGACAGACTCCACTCGATCCGCAATACTTAAACTCAAGTACAAAATCAACACTATTTTAATATTAAAAATGTGGAAGAATTATTGAATTTTTTATGTTTTTCCTGTACTTTAGGGTTGGCAGAGAGGAGAATTTGTCGGAGTTGGTGTTTGAGTCTCAACAGAATCTCCGTCAGTTGGCCACTCAGTTGGGATTCTTCAATTTGGTTTTTGCTGGTGCTCTCTGGATTATTAAAATGCTTCAAATGATTGCATCTATTTTGGGGGGTTTTTCCGCCATCCGGCTTGGCCACTTGAACCCCGCACTCGCTGCCATTTACGCTCTGGCTGCTCTGGAGTGCATCATTCTTTTTGTTGGGATGTTCCAATTGGCCTACGGAGTGACGGAGGCGGACGATGTATTGAGAAAAATCATCAGAATCACGAGTGCAGGGCTGAAGTCAAGAGCGGATCGAAAATACTGTGAGTGTGTGCTGAGGTCGGTGAGGCGGATGGCGATGAGCGTCGGTGGGTTTAATCGGGTTGAGCGAGAAGCCGTTCCGATCTTTGTAGATTTTGTTGTGAAGCAAATTGTGGGACTTCTTCTTCTTCTCTCTTAATTTGAATTCTCGGGAAGCGAAGTCTTCCGTTCATTCCGTGCACACCAATTAAATGCGATGGAGGAGATGCATGGCAGCTCAGTGTTTAATTCAATATTCTTGGTGCATGATTCTCGTTACAACTGGAGGAATCGTACCAAAAAAGTGTCCAGAACTGAATAAAAATATCTGGAAAGTATTTCTGCGCCAGTGCATGCGCCAAACTTGTTTACTTTTCGTAAGTCTGTTTACCTGCATGGCAGGACTCACACGAAAACCTATGGTAACAACGACAAATATGACTGATAACGAGAAAATGTCTGAGAATAATATGATTCACTGTGAACTACTAAATTACATCCAATTCAAAATCAACTCAGGATGTGAAAAAATGGAAATTGTAGAAATCACTGCTTCATTCTATAATAAAGAGGAGATTGATGGAGCATTACAAATTCTCAAAAAACTTGACGTTCCTCCAAGTCAATCAAGTCGCCGCTCAGTCCCTAGAAAGAGGCTGAAAACCGCTAATGAAAAAAATCAAGACAAACCCAAGTTGGATTTGATTGGAGTCTACGAATTTTTGGATGCCAACGAGAGCGTCCCAACTTTTGTTGCTGTTGACCTCAATCGAGTTCCAGATAGAAATCTGACAACCACTACAAGTTTAATCGGCGGCTCCAGGATCTTGAAGTAGGAATTTCAAATGCTTACAGTGTCAATGACACCATGATGAAAGTAGAAAATCTCACTACAAAATTCATTACCGCAGTGAAAAAGCTGGAGACTCTACAGCATCCGGTTCTCCAGCATCTGACAGTCGGTGCTCTTGACCCGGCTCCTCTACAACATCCATCAATGAAAGTGTTTCACTCGTATGCAGCTGCTGCAAAGAAATCAACAGAATCTCACCAAACCAACACCACTGGAGTAACAAATCGGACCGCTCCATGGCAAGAAGCTAAAAATAAGAGGAGAGTGGAGTGTCCCTCTACGCCGACTGAAGTCTCAAGTCGGAACAAACATGTCATTTATGGTTCATCTACTGTGTCTGGCTCAGCCTCATTTTCAACCCTCTCCACTATTAAACCGATTCGAATGAATAAAATATGGGAATTCTTTGCTTCCCGTTTTGTGGTTTCTACCGGAGAGGAACATGTGAAATCCTATCTTGAGGGTCGCGGACTCACAAACGTGACAGTGGAGAAACGCATGAACAAAATCAAAACTCAACAGCATTCGTCTTTTCGCGTGACTTTTGATGCTCCCACCGGAGACATTGACCCGTATAAATCCGATTTCTGACCAACTGGCTCATTTGTCCGAAAGTGGTTTTCTCCTCGAAGCTCTCCCACAATTGCATCAGTACGTTCAAATATAACACTACACAAAATCTTCCAAAATGATACACTCAAGACACGTTTTGTCAAGGGTGACTCTCTCAAGAAAAATTTTGTCCAGGGCGAGTCGCTCAAAACAATTAATGCCGATGTGGGTCTTACGACTCCTCCAAGAATGTCTGCCTCGCTGACAGTGCTCGCCACTCAAAATCCAAACAGTCATGACCACTAAAACCAATCCATCTAAAATAAAATTTGCCACATGGAACTTGAAATCTTTTAAAAAAAACTCTTCATTTATCACTGAAAAATTACTGAACAATCAAATTATCTATCTGCAAGAAACTTGGCTCAGGGATGTGGAGGAGTTCCTCGTCTACAACCTTCATCCTGACTATTTGGGAACTTCAGTTTCCTCCATGGACTCTGGTACTTATCACGTTGGACGCCCGTACGGGGGAACGGCTATTATATGGAGAAAGGATATTGCCCATCTTATTACTGTTGTCAATCTGCAGGACAAACGCCTGAGTGCCATTACCATCAAATTTAATGACTCTACATGCCTCATTATTAACTGCTACTTTCCAACCGCTGAGAATCCGGACGAACAAAATGAGTACATGGGGAAAGTCTTTTCAATTGTCGAGAGTAGCGATGCAAACAGCTACATAATATGTGGGGATTTTAATGTGAGTCCCAAATCTCAAAATTTTCCTGAATTTGAATCCGGTGCCAAATGCTCAGGGCTAAGCTTCTTGGATGTTGAGCAGCTTCCAGCAAACTTCTTCTCATTTGTGAGTGAGTCCAACAAAGGTAGAAGCTGGCCCGATCATTACATGGTTAGTGATTCTCTCCGTCCAAACTCCTCTATCAACTACATCTCCGCTGCCCCAGGCGATCATCTACCTCTTCTCCTGGAAATTCCGCTGGAAAATCTTCCCACCCAAATCCAAAACAAAGAGCCGTGTACAAAAAATGCTTCCATTAATTGAAGAAAGGCCTCTTCTCAACTAAAAAAAGAGTACCTCATGAAAACTCATATGATTGGTCAGCACCTGTTGTGGAAACTCCGTCAAGTAAGAGAATCCACAACATCCACACAAATTCTCCTTCAAAATAAAATCTCAAACTTGTATAGTGAATTCGTTGATGCCATTGCAAACCTGGACTCGGAACTTGGCTCAAAATCCCGTTTATGTCGGAAACTCGTTCCAGGCTGGACCGAATTTGTTAAAGAGTCTTACAACAATTATAAATCTGCATATGAACACTGGAGATGTAATCAAAATGACTACAATCTACAAGTAGCAATGAAGGATAAAAAGAAAACTTTTAAGAGAGCACTTTGCTTCTGCCAACAGAATGAAGAAACAATAAAAGCGGACAAACTCGTTTCCGCACACAAGTCAAAAGAATTCGGCAAATTTTGGGAAACCATTCGTCGGGAGGAGAAAACGGACAAATTCCTCTCTAATACTGTTGAAGGTCACAGTACTCCTACTGAAATTGCAGAGTACTGGAAATCCTTCTACGAGCAATTCTGTGATCCGTCACACAACCCAGAAGCATGTAAAAACCTCATTACGGATGCCATGAACCTCTCAAGCACCAAAACATTTACTCCATTTGCAGCCTGGCAAACTGAAATAATTATACAGAACTTAAAAAATGGGAAAGCTGTTGGTCTTGATGGGATAAAATCTGAGCATTTAAAATTTGCTCACTCTTCGCTCACTCACTTTGTCACACAAATTTTCAATCTTATGGTGGAGTGGAATTTTATCCCAGACCGTCTCATGGCTGTCGTCGTCACCCCCCTGCTAAAAAGAAAAGGACTTGACCCCAAACAAAAAACAAACTACAGGCCCATTGCTGTCGCTACTCTTCTCTCCAAGGTATTCGAAAAACTCGTCCTTTTTAATTGTCTTTCCTGTTTCAAAACAACAGACTCTCAGTTTGGCTTCAAACGAAGGCTGGGATGTGAGCAGTGCGTGTATTCCCTTCGTCAACTGATCTCGTACTGTCAACGAAAAGAAATCCCTCTGTACATCTGTTATCTCGATGCTTCAAAAGTTTTTGACTGCGTACAAAGTCTGTGTACAAAGTACACAGACTTGGACTTGGACTTGAAATGAACTTCATTCGGACTCACTCATTTTCATTGCTGTAAATAAAATTAGAAATGCTCGTTGGAACTGAGTGTCATTGAGATGGGAATGTTCTCAAGTTACAGAGGGCATAATTTATTTTACGTGTTTTCATTTTCCATTATTTTATCTCTCTCAAGTGGCGAAGTGGATCAAGCGAGCGTTTTGCCACGCCACCTCTCCACACTTATGAACACGCCTTTCCAATATACGACTGAAAATCGTAGCGGAAGAAGAAGAGCAAACAATAATTTGACAAAATAAATTTAATGGGAATGAAAAGGTGTCGGCTTGAGAGTCGCTCGCAGAGGTTTAAAAAGTCAATCTTGATTTGTGACAATCAGCGACTCACTCTTTACTCGCACCGACAAAACCATGGCAGCTTGTAAGACGTTGTCGAGTGTGTATGGCGTCATCTCCTGGATGTGGGTGTGTGGCGTCTTGAAGGGAACATATGGCGGGAGTATCCAGTTTCAGAGTGTAGATGAAGGCCTAAATGTGGATTTGACAGGGACTTTACAAGGGCTTGGTGAGTGTCTCCTCCATTTCCAATATATCCCTCCGCATAATTTTGACTACTCCCGCCTCCTCACTTCCGCCCTCATTCAAACTCCTCCTTCATTCCTCAACAACAGTAAGAAGTGGAGGCCCAGAAGGTTGTATTTCCCACCCAAACATGTGAACTGCAGCGTGAGGATTATATTTTTGCAAAAGGACGCCTTCAAGTCCTCCTCTCGTCCCTTAATGAACCAATTTTGTGAGAACTCATTGTCCGTTCAGCAACTCATTCCCCAGAGAACGTAAGTCCAGTATCGTCCTGGTCTCTCGCCTACTCTTCATTCTGATTCTGACATTTTTTTATTCAGGGAGTGGCGGCTTATCTGGTGGGATTATCCAGACCATTCCAAGCTCAACATCTTTGTAGCATCCCGGTCAACGTACAGCTCAAAAAAATTCCTCCATTCCATTGACGAATGTTTCAGAGAGTTCAAGTCCCCGATTTTCGCCCTCCTCCACGATGAAGGTCATCCGAATGCGGCCTTGGTAGAGGGACGGTATTTCCGCCCAAGTTATTACCTTGGAGAGACGATTCATCCGTTCGCCTGCAACTACGACCAGCAGACTCTGGAAGGCTCGAACACGCCCAGATCCTGCCTTTCGGAGATGATGGCGATGTACAGAAGAGTGGTTGCGAAGAGCCCGATCATATTACTGACAGCAAATGACGAGGATAGCGATCTGTTTGTCAACGTCCTCAAGTCTGAATGCCCAGTCCCGGAATTGTACAACCCCTTCGTCTACCCGGCAAATAAGATGACCTTGGTGGAGTCCACAATTTTCCACCTTTTCTCCACGCTCAATATCACATTTCGGAGAAGATACACGGGCCGGCAATTGAACCACTTCTGCCGCTTTTTAGGCCGGAGTTTTTGGGCAGAATTGTTTAGCAATAAGTTGAACGAGCGATTCCCAGTGGGGGCAGCTGGCTACAAATTCATCACCCGAAGCCAAGTTCATAAGGACAAGACAACACTGGCCACTTATTTAGACCCATTCCAGCCGCCCGTTTGGATTTTTATCGGCATTTTTGGGTTGAGCACGGCGTTTCTGGTGGCTACACTACACAAATGTCTACTCGGGTCTCAAGGGGACAAAACCAAGGGATTCACCCACAGCATCATTCTCATCCGATCATTATTCGCGACATGTCTTTGGCTCTACCGGATTCTCCTGGACCAGCATCATGGGGAGGAGCCACCGATCCAAAGAGGTCCAAGTCCACACCCTTCGAAACCCTCTATTAAGGAGAAGATGTGGAAAGGGATTTATCGCATCCTGCTCGCCACGTGGATCTTCATGGGTTTGATCCTCACGAATGGGTACGGCGGGATCCTCAAGTCAGAGTATACGGCGTCATTCCCCTTCACTACCGACTGGAAGAACATCTCACAGTTTCTGACGGCTGGACAGGATTTTGCAGTCTACTACTCGGAACGGAAGTGGCATTATTTTGATTATTTGGATAAAATCTTAGCGAGGAGTCTGAATTTGTCCGTGGATTCGTTTGTGTTGAGCAATTGCCCGATCGCCCGACTCCTCTGGAACAGCGCGTTGGTGGAGGAAAAGAAATGCTTGGAGTTCTGCCCGTCTTTTGAGAATTTGGTAGCCCTTAAGGGGTCTCCTTGTGAGGGATTTAGCCATTGCCAAAGCTACCAACACACCATACGTGCAATCAGTCGGTTTCACATTATCCCGTTCCGGAAAATTTCCGAGTTTATCGCCTCGGACGTGATGGGCCCGCACTCTGTTTTCATAACGACCGAGAGAGATTTCCAGTATGTTTGGAATCATTTCAAACTCCACATGAAACGGACGCAGACGGCCGGGAGTCCTCAGTTCTCACACAATCTAAAGATGGCAGACGAGTCATTTCGGGAGGGTGAGTCGTACGGGATACAAAGCGGACTGCTGGAATATCGACCGCATCTTGTAGGTCACCAATGAGAAGTCTTCTCAGTTCTGGCATTTACTGGCAATGGACAGAAATGGACGAGAGGGAGAGGGTCGCTTGGGACAGGACAGCTATGGAGTTTGTTGATGAGTCCGTCCGGGAGTTTCAGCCCTTGTCCTTTGTCGACTCGGATGTTCACTTGGGATTCTTCATGCTCTGCATCCTTTTGGGCATCTCGGGCCTCAGTTGGCTCTCGGAAATTCTTGTCCACAACCGACATTCCGTTCGTCTTTTTCTCATGCTCCTTCTGAATCTTATGGGGAGGCTTTGGGATGGGATTTGGTCCACACTGAAGTTGAGTGTCCAGTCCATTTGGAAATGGACACGGACTGTATATACGGGCATTAGGGGACTCAAATGCCCCCAATCCTAAACTCGAAGCAACTGTCTAAAATTTATAAATTGTTTAATATTAATAATACAATTGTAATGCACAGAAATCTGTACATCCATTTAAATGTTTGTAAAATGCTTGCGCTGTCTACAATTCCACACACATTATTGGTTTGATAAATAACTGCAGGAATTGAAAAATACAAATACATTTTTTTCTAAAGCTCAAAATTACTTATTATTTTTTTATAAACTTTTTTCTGCACAAGGAAACAGTTTTAAATGAATTGCATAATATTGAAAATTGAAAGGAATAATTGAATGATTTATTTGTGTTTTGTGTACAAAATAAATTAAATCCGGCGCAGTTATCCTTGGAAATGTGCGGGACGAAATTCTCTAGAAATTCTCTTCTTTTCAGCTGTAAATTTCTCTCCGCTTTCCAATTTTCTCTCCGTGATTTTCCTTTTACTTATTTAATTACATTCTCATCCAACTTTGACTTGATTGGAGGTCGATATTAGTCAATTAATTACAGCGATATTTATGTTTCGTGTGTTGTGACAATCAAGTGAAATCTCCGTTTGTATAGTTTGTGTAGGGATTTTTTAGGGATTTTTTACATTATAAATTTTCTCTCCTCTCTCGTAAATATCAAAAGGACTTTTGTATAAAATAAAAATTGACTTTTGTGACTTGTCGTACATTTCAAAAAATGGATTGTTGTCGTATGGACTTGCTGGAGAAATTATTACGTGACCGACTTGATCTCCAGTCCCCACAACAACAACGAGACAATGGAGTGGATGTGGAGATGATGAAGGATTTCCGAGGTCAAGTGACAAAATCCATGTCCATGGATGAATTCATGGCCAGACTCTCCCGGAGTAAAGACAGACAAGAGAAGCTGGAAATTATCCGCCCGTTCTTCAAGTGGGTCATCTCCTCATCTCAACATGCAACAAATAAAAAGAGTGAGAATAGGAATTAATTATTAAAGATT
Organism: Gisinianus flammeolus; assembly: GCA_034699125.1. Classification (NCBI taxonomy): domain Eukaryota; kingdom Metazoa; phylum Arthropoda; class Collembola; order Symphypleona; family Katiannidae; genus Gisinianus; species Gisinianus flammeolus. The sequence goes on along the minus strand of JAIUND010002098.1, from coordinate 13,252 downwards.
TTAATTAAATTATTAAATAAATACCCAGTTAAAAAAATGACAATGTATATAATTCGTGTGTGCTGGATTTAATATATTTATATAGAATTCTCCAAGAGCTCCGTCGCCGTGATGGACTACTCGACCAAATGGAAGATTGTCCGTGAGAGGATTGCAGAGATTCCCAGTCTCCTCCAGCTCGGAAACATGATGATTGCTTATGGAGTGGACGCAGGTGACCTCGCTCTGGGTCATTTTGCCCGATATGAAGTCTTCTCATCCCAAGTGATGGAAGGTGACGACTCTTCCTCCACTTCCGACCTCCTCGAGAAAGAGGTCCAGTGGCTTCTCCAGAGTCCCGCTCATCCCAAATCGGAGCGACAACAATCCTTGTCCTCCTTTAAGACCAACCTCAAGGACTTTTATGCATTCTTTCAGAAGGAGGCGCCGAGAAGGGGGAGGAGTGAGCTGGAGGAGGAGCGAAAGGAGAAGGAACTTCACCGACTCTTCTATCAGAACGACATCTTCAAATTAAAGTCACCAAACCCTCTCGCTCCATCCCTCGAGGACTTTGTCCAGATTCAACAACATCCCACTAAAGGCCGTCATCTCGTCGTCACCAAGGACACTCCAGCTGGTAAATTATATAAATAAATATTAAATATATACTCAGTAATAAAAATAAAGGGATCATCATTTAATAAATTGTGGTTAATATAATATAATAATTAAAAGGGACGCCTCTGCTTGTGGAGAAGCCGCCCGTGAGTGCACTCGTGCGACCTCTTGACCTCATCATCAGTCGCTGTCATCACTGCTACAACAGGGACTTCACGCCCATCCCTTGTCCCAACTGTGTTTTCGTAAGTATAAACGCTTTAATTTTAATTGACAGTTTAAAATCTAATTATGCTTATAATATTTCTCCAGGCCCTGTTCTGTTCAGAAGAGTGCCGGGCAGCCGCAGTCTCTTACCATCAGTACGAATGTCCGTCCTTCCCTGACCTCCACTTCCTATTCAATAATAAATCGCTCCGTGACCTCGTCGCCCCTTGGCTCTTGTCCTTCAAACTGATTTGCTCCCTCGGACCGGAGCGACTTTATCAAATCTTCCTGGAGAATGAGAAAGAGAAAGAGAAGAGACCATCATCATTATCAGTTGGAGATGTCATACCTGGAGTTGACCCGGTCACGGGAATTTATGACCCGACCTCCTACCATACCATCTTCCATTTGACCTCTGTCTTCCACCCCGTTGACCTCTCCTCCCCCTTCACTGCCCTCGCTCTCACCAACATCCTCGAGACCAACACGGAATTTCTTAAGGTCAGTCCAGGGCACTCTAAAACCGGGTTCAAACAGTTTCTGACTCTTCGCCTCCTCCATCACTTTGAGTGCTTTAACCGGAGCTCCGTCCCGATGGGGGATTCCCGGGATCGGGATAATTTTGGAATTGCGGCCTTTCCCACTTGTACTCTCACCCTTCACTCCTGTGACCCCAACACAATTGTCATCTCCAGCCCACTTCCAGTCACGATGTGTCAGTTTGCCCTTGTGTCCGGGAGGGCATTGAGAGCGGGTGAAATCATTTCCATTGCGTTCCCCTGTGCCTTTGAGGCCAGTAAGAAAAGTCGTCGACAAGTGGAATTGATGGACAAGTGCCGTTTTCTCTGTGACTGCGTTGCCTGTTTAGAGGATTGGCCCATGCTGGATCTGGAACGGATGCCGGAAGTCAAAAGCGTAAACTTTTGCTGCTCCAACTGCTCCGTCTCACTGGACCACGACAAGAGGATTCGTAAAGAATTTAAGAAGATTGCTCTTGACGATGAAAATGGATTCCAGTGCTCCGTCTGTGAACGGAGTTACTCGAGGGAGGAACTGGAGGAGAAACTACGGAGGAACTGGAGAGTCCTGGAAGTGTGTGAGAAGATGCTGGAGAAGGAAGCGCCGCTCAAGATGCTCACATCTCTGAAGGCTGTGATTGAGTTTTCACAATTCAATCTCATCCCGCCCTCCGCCTTTCAAGTAAAGGGTGAGCGGATGCTCCAACAAACTCTCATAACCATCATGGCCGTCTCGTACGCCTAAACTCATTCAATGCTAATCCTCATTCTACTCTCTCAACTATTATTTATTGTCTCAATATAATTCTTTTAATTACTTTAGGCTTCCTTCTAGTTCTCCAGATTCCGTAATTGCGATTAATTAACTATTTAATAAATTTATTTCTACACACATTTGTAATTTACTTAAGCCCAAAACTTAATTACAAATAGTTCTTATGAAAAATGTATGCTTTCCGTCTTCTCACGTGGACCCGTTTAAACATGAAGCATTTTGCAAGTAATAATTATTCACATGGTCATTGTCGTCATCGGCATTGCAAGTGACGTTTAGTGATTTCCATTCACTTTAAAAAAAAGGGTCTTGGATAAGTCAGCTGGGCCGTCGACTACTAAAACTGACTTTGTAATTGAGAATCCAGTGCTGATGATTAGAAATTAGTTCAAGGTCTCTATTTTTCATTCCACGCACTTTTCCCTCATAGATTTTTTATTCTTCCACAGTCTTCGCCCTCAATTTTCTACACGACATTTGAATAATTTAGTGGAAGAAAAGAGAAGAGAAATTGTGTGTGTGTGTGATTGTGTGTGAATGGGAATCGGGAGCGGAAATTCCTAATGAACACAGACGTCTGTGACACATAAAAAACAAATTAGGGAAATAAAAACCCGTGGGATTTGGGACTTCCCGTCCTTATCCCAGAGGATTAACCCTGGACTTTGACGTGCTGGGTTTTTTTTAATTGTTTTTTGACGAGCAGAGATCAATATTTACTGTAGAGGCTCTTAATTACCAAACTTAATTAAATTCCAAAGTCTCTCTTGCGTCTACATAAAAGGAGCAGACGGATCTTCTGGAGTCAGTTCAAAGTCAAAATCAAGTCTCAGCTCAGCTCATTGAAGAACCTCGGAGTCATTCCAAGTTTAAGTCCAAGTTTAAGTCCAAGTCCGTTTCCCTTTCTTCTCAGCCCCCGTAATAAGAATCTACAGTTCAAGACGATGAAGGGTTTAAACGTAAGGATTCCAATTTATTTTAATTGTCTTTTTTGTCTTTTTTTTTGAAAATTCTGAATCGTTTTTCAGGTTTTTTTCCTGGTGACCCTCTGCATTTATGGCGCAGCCGCTCACGAGGGTGACCCATATGCCGATCAGTCCGGTTCTCAGTTTTATGATCCTTACGCCCAGGCCCCACCTCAGAGTAAGTCCTCACAATTCTCAGTCTTTGCCCACTTCCTCTTTCCATCCATTTTAATATCCCATTTGTCTCCATGTTTTAGCTCCAGTTCCGGCGGGTGAAGAAATTTTTACCGGGATGAATGCTTTCGACTCCTGCGCAGCCACCCTCAAGCAGTCGGCTTTCAGCTCCCATGGGCGAGTCTATATAAATTCTTAATAATTAATTTAATTATTAAACTGTGCTCAACTCTATGGTATTTCTGTGATACAGCTCTTGAACCAGACCCGACTCTACATGCGTTACAGTCACGAGAGTCTCGTTCAGAAAGTGATGGTGGCTTTGAATACGAAGGGGGCAGTTGGAGGGTCGAACGTAGGGCCAGTGGACCGTTGTTACCTCACCTCGCCCTGTCTCTATGGTCACTTCGATGGCAATATTTTCGATGTGTATGGCTGTGACGGCTCCATCATCCAGTACGACATCACCCCAGTAGTTGGGAGATTCCTCAACTTTTATATTCACTCCAACATCTTCAATGCGGATAAAACTAAGGGTGAGGATTTCCCCCATTTTTTCTTGTAATCTACCCGGGTTTCCTTCATGTCAGTTAAATCCCATTTTTTCTTAGCTGTGGAGGCGGTGATTGTGGCTGCAAAATCGGATATGAAGAACTACGTCGTTTTCGTTGCCTGTTTTGATGACGGTTCCCGCTTCTACTTTGTCTACAGCAACATCCCCGAACTTTCGGTCCTCATCAGGACCGAGATCCAGGATTTAGTCATCAGTAACGGTTTCCGTAACCACTGGGGCCATGTCCATGACTTTGACCCCACCACCTGCCCCCTTTAAAAAGGGACGTAGACGGTGAAAATGGAGCGAAAATCTTCGCCCTTCACCATTATTTGAGTTTTGAATTAAATACGAGGAAATGTTAAGGAAATTCCGGTCTGCTTCTCAAATTTCATATTTATTTCACATTTTGTCAGTCAGTCATTCATTTTCAAGTGTGTCGGTGCGTCACTTTTGTCATTTCCTTAAATTTATTTAAAACATTCTCAGAATCCTGGAGGAAAAAAGTGTGGAAAAGTGAATTGAAATGACTGACGTCATGGCCCATGACAGTTTAATTCTCACTGTTTTTCCGCTATGAGCGACTCACAATTTACAATTCCATTCATTCATTTAAATCAGGACTTCAAAATTATTTGTTTGATTTGGAGTGGGAATGTTGTGGCATTTAAATTTCTCGTCACCGGGGTCGGAAGGGCCTTTAGAGGGATCGGCCCTTGCATTCACCCTCATCCCCTTCATTTCGATAGGTTTTCTAATTATATTCGGGAACGGCCTCGTTTTATTTGCCTTCCTCACAGCACCCTCACTCAGAAGCCCACAGAACGTGTATTTGGTCTCGTTGGCCATCGTGGATTTGTCCGTCGGAGTCTTCGTCATCCCGCTCAACATCCTGAATCATGTCCAGCGGGGCTGGACGACCGGCGAATTCCTCTGTAAAATCTATGTCTCTGCAAATATTACGCTCGCCACGTTATCCATTTACCATTTGTGTACCATCGCGATGGACCGCTACAGAGGTAACGGAGCTCATGCAATTAACATTAAATTAAAGCCCGGATAATTAAAAGCGGATTTCTCTATTTTTAATGTCAGCCATTACAGAGGGCGTTCACTACATTCAGCGTCGGACCTTTAAGTCCGTTTTCATTAAAATTGGGTTCATGACTCTCGTTTTGGGTGAGTTCCCCGCCGGCTCTGGGCTGGGACGAGAATTGGTTGAGGGATTTGGAGGTGACTAAAATGTGTTGGCTCCCAGAGGCTCGGGGCTACATTCTGTACTCTGCCTTTGGCGCTTTCTTCCTCCCTGCGGCCATGATAGGAACTTTCTGTATTTTAATCTTCCGGGCATTGAGAGATTGCGCAGACGCATACGCGTACCCACTATACCCTTGACGACAGGTGAAGAGCTCGATTTGGACATTGAGTCCAGTGGGCATGGACAGGAGAATGAAAATGTGGGCCGTGGGAAGTCGATACAGTTTCAAGACTTTGTTGATAAAAAATTAAAATTTTCTTTAGCCAAGGAGCGGCAGGCGGTGAAGACTCTGAGTCCTATCATTTTCGCATTCCTCATCAGTTGGCTGCCTTTCTGCGCAATGTACATTCTCGTGCCGTTTGTATTTCCGGACAGCCCGCCTTCGCAAGGGGTTTTTGAAACCATCACGTGGCTCGGCTATAGCAACTCGATGCTCAACCCCCTCATTTATTCAGCAACTAATATCGAGTTTCGGAGTGCTTTCAAAGCGATCCTCCGTCTCAAGTGAATGCAGGACGAATAGCAAAATCATCAAGGACCCAACTTTTTCCTGCCATAGAATTTGATGCGTCGGACCAAAATTTGGGAATTTCTATGCTCTTGTTGTTGTTGGCAATGGATGAAATAAGAAACGAAAAAGTGTAACAATTATTGTAAAAAGGAATTTCTAATTTTTCATGGTTCATTTTTACCCGCCCTTTAAATTCCCTACATGGAAATGCGAAGCATTACAATTTTTCATGAATTGTCAGTAATCGAGCATGGAGAGATTTCCGGATTTGAATTATTTAGCGGGAAAAAGGCACTAGAGCTGGGAGCAATAGCCCCAAGATCCATCTTCCGTCGGACACCACTGATAATCCTCCCCATACTTGGCACAGGCTCCCTTACACCTCCGATTCCTATAATCGAAGCCCGGCTTCCCCGAACAATAATCCCACTGTGTCCCCACACTTCGGCAAAAATTGTACGAGTAACTCCGCCCCCCTTCCATATTCGTACACACATCGCACGTGTGACCTACACGCATACACAAATCATGAAAAATTGGAAGGAATTTCTAAGGGAACTTTAATTGGGGTCAAAGTCCTAAAATGTATTAGAAACGGACCTCTGGAGGACAGACGATGACCTTAGATCATGCCAAGAACTCCACTGTTGTCGGCCATAGTCCAGAATGCAGAGTCGCCCCTGTGGGCTTTGAAGTAAGCTGGATCCATGCTGGGGCTTCCAATCTGCCGACCTCCATACAGATTTTGAAGAGGAAACGGTTGTTGGCCATTGCCATTGCTGAAGATTGCAATGAAGATGAGACAAGCACAGAGAGTGAAGAGATTCCGAGACATTTTTTAGGAGAGTTTGGTGTCTGTTCAATTTGGAAATGAATCCAAGCTGACTTTTGTCCTCACTTTTAGTATGTGAGTTTTCCATTATGCATTTAAAATCTCATTAGTCGTTAATTGAAATTCCACAGCGATAGGACGGAAGAGTCTCAGTGAGATGTGTAAACACGTGACACACGCGTGGAGCTCATTAAAAGTTATTAGACGATCGAGAGTTACCCAGCAGATTTCCTACTCGTTAACTAAATCAGTCGCTTTAATTATTGAATCTGAAGGGAGGAGGAGAAACATTTAAAAAGTGAGGAGGAGACTCACAATTTGTCCAGTGACATAATCAATAAAAACTGGAGTGGACTCCCGTTCCAGGTAACCAAACCCACCGCTTCGTATAGCCAGCTTTGGAACTGCTCTCACTTTCCGTATGATCTCCGCTCTCTTCAATTTATCTTCCAATTGTTCGGCTTCAATACGAATCCCCGCCTTCAACTCCTCCATCATTCTTGGAATTTCGAAACCAGAGTTAAACATGCCCCAAAAGGACACGACTGCGCATACGAATATGAGAAAACTGAGGGTGGCTTCAAAATAATTCTCCAGGCTCATCTGTCGAATCATCGTGTAGCCAGTTATGATGGAGATCGTGATGAGCTCTGTCTTGACTACGAACACCAAATTCGCCATCCGAAAATTGAAGAGCATGACAGTGAGCTTGAAGGCCTGGACACTTTTGACAATATCCTCCACATCCGCTCCCAATCTATAATTAAAACAATGGGCAAAAGAGTTTTCTATTATTCTTGCTGAACATCAGGAAAATCGTGATTACTAAGGAAATTTTACCGGAGCTTTTCGATTTGATTTCGAATATTCCCTTGGACAGTAAGAATGAAAGACCAAATGAAGTACACGACCATGTGAATCCCCATCATGATTGTCATTCCCGTGAAGGTTTCCAGCAGCACAAATGGTAGGTAGAGGAGAGAATTTGCACGTTGGGCGGGGGTGAGAAGGGAGACCAAAAGACAGGGTGTTTCCGGATAGACCCAAAACACAAATGGGAATCCAACAACGACTACTGAGTATATCAAAAATGGGAGGAAACAGACATAGACTTCGGTGGAAGGTCGAGAGATGTCGCTTCGGACGGATAACAACAAATCCGCGCATTTTTCTTTAAGAGAAAAATTAAAAAAAAAAAACAGCACTGAATTTTTAAAATATCCGCAACAAAGAAGACGAAACGGCTCAAGTATGTTTTTACTTGGCACTTATTAAGAGCAATTAAGTTATTTCTGACCATTCATATTTAACTGAGCCCATTTTGCCCACCACCGATGAAAGAGTCTGTCGTTCCGCTGCCATTGACATCCTCGAATCAAAAAGACATCCTCTGGGACTGCGAACAAAATTATCCGCAAGGGGAATGAATTAGTCAATTTTATAAAGGGATCAAAATAAGTGACTCACCGGACGTGTTCAGATTGTACAGGCCGTTGAGGAGCGTGACGAAAAGCGGGAGATCTTGATCAAAGACGATGTGGATAATCCAAAGTTCAGCAAGACCAACACTAGTTATGATGATCATTGCCGGAGTTTTGACGAGGTCCCAGATGGGATCCACAACCGTGAAGTAGAAGGATCGAGAGACGAAAAAGAGTATGTGAATTGTGACCCACGTTCGGAGAATGCAGAAGATTTTATTTCTCCAAAATTCACGTTGAATCCTCCATTGCCCCGTTTCATTCTTGAATGAGAAGGGGAGAAAACTGCACGAGATGATACGGAAAACCAAGAAATTGTACTTCAACTCTTTCTTGGTGAGCATTTTGAAAAATCTCTAGGATTTTAGTTATTTTTATGAGGAACGAGGAACACAAAAACTGCTCAAGTTGTTTCTCTTAATTTTGAAGGGAAACTCTTGGAAAAGGTAAATTATCGTTCCTCGCCGTCCTGGAAAAACAAATCAAACACTTGTTTGTCTTTAAGAAATTAAACAGTTTATTTGTCATTAAATATTAAATAGGAATTTCGGATTTGAAATTCAACTTGATACTTGAGTACCGTAGAAAGGGGTGAGTTGGACGGATTTTCGAAAGTTTTGATTTTCAAATGCCTCTCATGTTAATTCCAGAAAAGTTTTTTGTACGAAAATCGGTCTGACATGGATTAAATTTACAAAATAGTTGACAATGTTGCTTGAAGCCTTAAAATTTAATTGAAATTAAAGGGAGTGAGTTCGACCAATTGCGAAAATTATAATGAGAATAAACCTTTACAGTGGATGAAATTGAAAGCTTCTACTGAATTCTAACCATCGAAGCAAAAGTTTGGAAATTCTATCCATTTTGTACAGAAACTATTGTTGTTCTTTCATTTCCGGTTTACAAAAAAGTACATTTTTGTTATGGAATTGATGAAAACCCTAATTTCTTAAATGACTTTCATCGGTCAAACTCACCCCTTTCTACGGTATTTATTTATTGGTTTTTTCATTGAAAGGAAAAATCCATATTGAGTTTGTAAGGTAAAGACAATAATTGAAATTCTTAAAAAATCAATCTCGTTGGCTTTCCTTCGCTAAAACTTGGGAATTAAGTCAAACTTCAAAAACAGGTTATTTTTTTAAATTTTCGTACATATTTGGTTAAGAGTTTCAAAGGTAGGAATCAAATTTCCAACTGATTCTGAAGAGCAGCGAACAACGTTTTGTGTGCTTTGCTGAAAACAAATCATTTTTTCCCTTTTTATGACTATTTGTTTTGTCATTTTCTTTTAAACTTGAAATTCCTTAATCGAACTTTCAGGATTTTCATTTATTTTCCAATAAAAATGTGGGTTGAAAGGATTATTTATTTAGTTACTTTAGCAGAGAAAATACCGTGACAATTAAAATATGAAAAAGAGGATTCCCTCGGTATAAATATTTTTCATGTTTCCACTCTGCCAACGCCAATTCCTTATTTCTTTGTCATTTCTATTTTGAATTCATACAGAAACTGACGTTCGAGCCTCATGAAATGTGCCCACTAAACCAAATTCGCGGTTCAGTAAAGCAAATTGAGAAAACTGAATTTCTATGCTAAAATTCAACGCCGTTTACATTTTTTATTCCAACGCGACCAGATAACTCCATGAGAATTGCCTAATTTAATTCCTTGATAAGTTGCCAACTTGTGTGTACAGAGACAGTGAACTTTTTATTTTGAATGTATTTGAAGGTATTTGCCATTTAAAATAGAAATGAGAATAAGAAAAAATATGAATCTAGGCGATTAATTTGATTGCAAACTCCCCGAGTGTGGGTGGGAGTAAGTCTTTGATGGTCTCAATGAGTCGGGTGATCACCTCGATCACTTGAGGGCCGTTTTCCACGAGTGCCGCCCCAATCTCTGCAATCGTAGGCAAACTTTCGTTCAGCAACAAGGTCAATTTGGGAATGGCGAGCGTGCCCAGTGTTGTGAGTTTGAGTTGCTCCAAAAACGTTATTTTCCCGTCATCCATGGCTGAGGCGAGTGCATCGAAGAAGGGAGTGAGGATCTCGTCACCTCTGACCTGTACATCTATCACGAGACGAATGACTGTACTCCAGAGGTCGGCATCCGCCCAAAAAATATCGTAAACTTCACCGTACGCATCGTACGCAGCTATAAAGATGTCATCCACCAACTTCATAGCGCCCTCCTCCCCCAAAAGCTCCACAAGCTCAGCCCAGAGATTCTCCCACCACGTGACGATCTCCTCATAACGGGCGTAGGCAAGCTCAACCGGAGCTTCGACAACCATGTACGTAAACATTCATTATTATTTTTACCAAGTTCTAATAAGCTAATAAAAACCCAAACTAATGCTTTAATTATCAATAAGAATCAATAAAAGTAACCCCTCTTAAATAATATAATTAAAGCAAATAAAAATTCAAAAATAATATTAACGTGACCGAGGAAACAGTTGGACGGGTTTCTACACACCAATGAGGATGTCCGGTCCGCCCAAAATCCTTTTACTTTTGCGGCGATGGCCGCGGGGGTCTCCGCAATGATGTCACCCACCAATGAGAATGGGGTCGCGAGTTGGAGGTCAACATGTTCGGATTTTGAAGTCGGAACAACTGCTTTAAAAAATACATAAATTACATATATAACGACAGCTTTATTTAAAAAGAAAATGAAAGAATAAACCAAAAGAGTCATTGGATTTACCGTGTGTATTTGGTAGAGCTGAGCTGAGACTGACGATGGCAGCCAGGAGAGAAATTGCTGTGAAGATTGAGCTCTTCATTTTTGGTTTGTATTAGTGAATGATGGCGGAATCCAAGTGTGTGGAAAGGCTGGAGGGAGTGTGAAGTTGCTGAGAGAATCCTCACACTTTTTATACAGTCGCGGACACAATCAAATCTGAATGAGTCGAAGCCATCCCTCATTTTATTGTCATTTGTCAATCTCATCACATTCTCACATCAGTTTGGAAGTTCAAGTTCAATGTCAGAGATTGCGGACTTTCCTTTGAGTTTTGAGTTGGGACAAGCAGCCGCCGTACATTTCATTTCAGTAGCAACACTCAAGTGCTTGTTTTTTCCACCTCTGCGTAATTTTTGTTGCTACATTTTCAAGTGTCACACTCACACATCAATTAATTATTACAAAACTGATGATTACACACTTTTAAGAAATGAGTTGGGAATTTCTGTGTCCCTGCGACACGGATTTCCCATTAAACACTTGACTTCACTTAGTATTATTAGTTATTATCAATCCAATTAGATATTTAATCTTGTTCAAATTGCAATTAAAAATCTAAATTATCGTACAAGTGAATGAATTTATTGGACTGTGCAATTCAGCAATTAAAAAACTGTAAAGGGGAACAAGTGGGAGAATGATAAATCACTACAAGAGGAAATCGCACATAAAGGACGGGGAAATCCGAGTCCAAGCACAGTCGACGCGTCGAGTTTCACAGTCAACCATTTAAAACATTTGTCTCTTCATTTCCATCGAATCAATCAAAAATATGTCGCAGCTGTAAGTTTTTCCATTTTTTTATTTACAGATTTGTATATTTGCATTTTATTTGTAATTATTAATTACAATTTTTGATATTTCTTAGACGTCTTACTTGGATTTGTGTGGCGGTGATTGTTGCCTTGGCAACGGGGAGTGAAGCGAGTCCCTTAAGCTCCGCGCCACGTTTACTTTGTGGGTGGGATGGAAGCGGGAACGGGTGCCCGGCAGATGAATACTGTCTAGTCCTGTCCCCTATTGGAGGTTCTTGTACACCGGTAAGTCGGGAGGAGATGCATTATTTTTTCTCCCTCCTCCTCCTCCTTTATTTTAAAATGAAATTAATTGAATTAAATCTCTCTTTTTACTTTTTTTCTAGTATAAACAAGTGGTTCGTGAACCGGAGGAGACTCCACCAAATCAAACAAACAAACTTTCCATTTTTTATCTCATTGCTTAAAGTCTTTTATATAAATTTGAGTATTTAAATGAGGATTAAATGTTTATTTTTCGCAGGGAGAGACTTGCGATCGGTTGTTCCAGCCTCCTTGCGCTCCAGGATTGGTGTGCGACGGCTACATCCCAATCTTCAGGTACTGCTTCGAGTCATGAGTCTTCATCGGCACTTGACATCACACACGAAACACGAGTATCTGGACTTTCTCTTATCTTATTGAAAATTTAATTAACGAGTAACAAATTGTTTATTATTTTATCCCTTTTCCAATAAAAACTCTCAACACTTATTTTCCGTTCTCTTGTGAGCCCACTTTAAAAAATGAAATAAAAAAGTTTCAGCATAAAATTCAAGTGACTCTAAGAGAGAGACTCTCTGGGAATAAATAAAATTTTAAGGGCAAGTCCTCGAATTTTAAAGCAAACCTTTAGATCATTATGAAATTGGAAATTCGTATCGTTAATTTTAATATCATTTTCATTGGCGGAGAAAAAACTTTTTCATTTCACGTCGGCAGAGAGGAGAATTCAAAATGATATTTGGACTGATTTTCCTTTGGATTTCCTGCCTTTCCCTTCAATTCGTAAATGGCGAATCCTGGCAGACGCGGAAACTTCCATCCGCAAAATGTACAAAATCCCTTCTCTTGCTCCAATTCTTAAGGATTTGAAATCGCCTACAATTTGTTGGGTTCACCTCATTGAGTTTGATGAAGTGCTCGTGGATTTGTGGGACTTTTCTCAGCTCCTCCTCCCAACAGTCCTCATGTCAACTGCTCAATATGGGACTATCCTGGATCGGACGCCCTTCAGTTCGTACCAGCAGCACCCCTTGAAGGAAAGAGACGTCGTGTCTCAAGGGAAACATTGTAAAGGTTTTTTAAATTTGGCGACCCTCCCACCCATCGGAATCAAACCTCCGCCCACTACCGACTACGAAGAAGGTTTGTTTTGGGGCTGGTTTTTTGACGAGATCCATTCAAGGGCTCATCGACCTTCTCTCCGCATCTGGACGAAAAATACGATGGTTCGCAGTGGGCTTCAAAGCCATGCGAGTTTAAATATTTTCCTGCTCCCATTTCTCCCACGAAATCCCCCGCGGACGTTCAGATCCTGGAAAAACTCCCACTCTAAACTATTCGCCATGGTCTATAAAGAGGAGGAGGAGGCGGCAGAAAAAAAAGTGGGAGGAGATGAAGAAAAAGTTGGGATGGGAGCTCCAAATGTCCTCACATCATTAGTAATTGAGAGTGGGATCGCTTTTCGAATTCATTTTGCGGACGCCCGGGTTGCCCTTCAATCCATCAACTGCGAAGCTCTAGAAAATCGGGTCCATGTTGGGTCAACTCTACCGACTTCTTGCTACCCGAAAATGACCGAGGCGCACCGTCAAATTTCCAATATCC
>JAIUND010002097.1:0-25894 GCA_034699125.1 Gisinianus flammeolus | reverse complement strand
GATTCGAATCAAAATCAAATTAAAATTCATGACTCCATGTGAAAATCTGGGAATTTGTCATGACTGAAATAAAAAAATCAGACAAACAATAACAATACGAAGCCGCTGACTACTAACTCTCCAACTCCTCACAACCTTAAATTACATTACATTACATTAACATTATATATAGGCAACCACAAAAAAGTGCACCGTAAAATACCATAGAAAACTATCAACAAAGTTGAAATCAAAGCATGATTTTGTTTTGTTGGTCTCTCTCTCTCGTCAGTCTCGCAATCAGCTGTATGACTTTGGCTTTGGTTTTGGCTGTGAATGATATAGACAAAAACATTTGGGAATTATGGGAAAGGAGCGCAAGTAAAGTCCTCAGAATGTTCTTGTTCTTTATCTTTTTCATTTTCATTTTCTTACCAGCAACCACGGCAGAGAACCCGCACCCATTTTTTCTTGGTTTTTTTTTTCTTCTTCTTCTTTTTCCCTCTCTCGAATCTTTTCACAGAGATTAACAATTTTCTCTCGAGTCCCTCAACAAATTCTTCACAGCCATCACATCACACACAACCATGTACAACTCCTTCGTTCCAGTTTCAAAGCATATAAAAAACACACAACCTTTTTCTTCTTGTTATTCAAAACTATTTTTGTATCATCATGATCATCCAAATTCCCTTCGGAACACCCAAAACAAAACCCAAATCCAAAAATCCAAACGGCATATCACAATCACAATTTTTTAACTTTTAATTGGAGAACCAAGACAAAAAAAAAGTCATCTCATTTCTTAAAACACGCAAACCAAAACTTTAATAAACAATAAATAATAAACATGTCAATTTTCACATTTCACATTTCTTTGATTTCTCACATTGTGATGCGTTTTTTTGGGTAGGACCAGGACAAGGAAAAATCCTCCGATTCGGAATCAAATCTGAATTTGAAAAAGTCAAAGTCAAGGCCCATTTGATGATATAGGAAAACTCTGTATCGTGTGTGTACATTCGATTTATTGTTAGAGCCAGCTGAAAATGAAAACGAAGAAGAATAAGAAGAAGGAAAATGGAAAATAATAGCCTGAGATTAAACTCTGTCGAGTTCATCACACATTGAAAAGGCTCACTATTTCCTTTTGTTCCGTCTTAACGATGGCATGATGAGTGGGCAAAACTTAAAGACTCGAACGAAAACACACTCGCTCAAGACTCAAAACTCAAGGCTCAAGATCAAGAGAGAGCTGGAAGCTCCGATCCAAAAACACAATGTTCATATACAAAACTCCGGCTGACTCTCTTTTTCCCTTTTTCTTACTGACTCTGTGGCTCTGGCATGGCAGTCTGACTATATAATCAAAAATCAAAATCCACCGAGAACTCTTGAAGAACACCAAAGAAGAACAGAACCAACATATGCAAACTCCACATTACACTGTCCACTCTTTTCCTTGCTCATCCTCATCTCCGTTATGGACATTCAAATTATTATCAAGGCTCAAGCTTTTTCGTATCTGCTTTTATTCCCGACAAGAAATCAACACTGCACGCACAAATTCAATGTATCTATGTACATAATTCTGTAAAACCTTTTTGGTCTCAAAGTTTAATTTAATTTTGCGCTGCTCCGACGCCACTCAAACAATTTCTACAAGTAATTGCAAGTTTTGTATGTAGCTAAACAATGGAGGAAGCAGTTCGGTGTTGAAAATACACTAATTTGTAATTTCAAATTCTGAGTTAAATTCCCAGTCTGAATTAAAAGAAAACTGACACTTGATAAATCCATTGAATCATGAGTAAAATTGTTCAATAACTATGGGGGACAAAAAAAGCGAAAGTTTCCAAACAAGATTTGGAGATGATTGAAAATAAAGAGATGATCACAGAACGAAACCTCAAAAGGAACTGATGGAATGAATTCTGATCGTGTGCATTTCGATTTCGACAGTCGAGGAAATTACAAACAGTCAAACATGAAATTGTCCCTTTCGGTTTCCGTTTCCACACAGTCAAATCATCATCTCAAAATTGACTCTCTCTCTCTCTTTCTCTCTCTCACTCTTTCTCGTTTTGTTTTGAATTTCCGAGAGTTGTGAAAAAAAATGTGTGGTGGTGGTGAGAGTTGGAGTTGTGTGTGAGCGAGGTGCTTTAGTGGAGAGAGAAATGACAAAATTACCGATTGTTACCAATTGTTACCAATTGCCTCAAAACCAAAACTCAAAACTCGAGTCAAAACGTGTCTTGTCTCGCTCTTTTTCTCTCTCTTTTGCTCTGGGTTTTCTCACCTTGAGACAAGAGGTGCATGTGTGACGAGACATGAGAATGAGAATGAGAATATGAGTGTCCCATCCCAAATCCCAAGTACAAAATATAGGTACCTCTTGTATTCTTGTATATATATCTGTATTGCTCTTAATACCCTCAGCAGCCTCAGCCAAAAAAGATGTCAAACAATCCACGTTCAAACTCTCAAAGTCAAGTCAAAATATGTGTAAAGTATCTTATACGTACAAATCATATAGGAACTATAAATATTTTCAGTATTTATGTACTTATAAATATTATATTGACTATATTGACTGTATAATGTATAACTACCTTGAAATGTGAAATTTTGAAATGATAAAGATCCACACACGGATTTCTTGGCCATCACCACATCATCACAAAAAAAAGCCGACAAAACTCTCCATATAAAAATAAATATAGTTCATTTCATGCCGTCTCTGTATTTCTAGCATCTAAATTCTAACCGAATGTATATTCGTGTATTTAAGATACTTGACTTTTTCTTTCAGTTTAAGCTCCAGCTTCACAAACACAAATACAAACACACAAAATATTTTCCTTTAGACAATGGACGAAGAAAAAAAGTACCATGAGGAGAAAATGGAGACGAAACGGAAAACGATGTGACAGAGTAATAATAATTATTATTATGAGAATGAGGGACGGAAAATGCAATTGTCTACAGGTATATTTATATTTATATCCAGAATCGAGTGAGAGTACTTACAATTTCCCTTATGTGGGTAAAAATAATGTAGGACGAGAGAGCAAAAGGGATGTGCCATCCGTTTTTTTTTGGTCGATATATATGTGTGGGTACAAATTTTGTCTTCGGTATCTGTTATGTTGAAAATTACAGGGGCTTGGAAAAAAGTGTGTGTCTGTGTGTCTCACTAATAATTTGACGCCATCAAAATTAGTTTTTCTATTATTAGTTTTTTTTGTTTAGGCGTTAGAATTTGTCTTGAACTTCTTTTTTCAATTCGTATATTCTAGGACTGTCAAAGACAAAGACAAAAAAAATCAAACAAAAATAAGAACAAAATGGATCCACCGATTTTGTTACACCCAACAAATTACATGGGGGGGAATTGTGGCAATCAACCAGGACCAAAAAGCCAAAAATAGTACCGATTATTTTCTATTTTACATTGGTGGGATGGAAATTAAAAAAATTTATGTTGGACTTGAACGCCATTCAATTTATTTATTTTCCATACGCCGCCACTTCCACACAGGTCATTCAAATCTGGAAATTGGAAAACGACCAGGCAAAATTAGAATGATTTTGTCACTCCATTGGTGTATTTCATATTTATGTTTTTCGTGGTTTTTCGGCTCATTTCATTTCCAATTCAAATTGGAAATGAAAGTGAAAAAACAAAACACAGAATTGGACATTTTTCCATAAAATATGGAAAATTCCAGGCATAATGTTCTGAAGTGAAAATGACACTTGACTTTCGTTTTCGTCTTTTTGTGCTGTACTGTAGGTGTTAAATGTAAAAACGTCTCGGGCTGGAGAGAGAAAAGCCGACAGGACAGAAAGCGAAGCAGTTTATATATATTGGAATTTAAATGATAATGTTAAATATACTTGTGGATTTGGAATGAGGGAAACTTAAAGGATGAAGACAATACGAGGAATTATTATTGTGATGACAATTGTCAATTGCAATTCAATGACATTGAAATGACTGAATGTGTCTTTTGTCCTTCGTCCTATTTGTTTATGAGTCGGTCAATCCTCACGATCACGATCATATTCATATCAGTATATTTACAAGTGTTCAGGCAACAAAACAACAACAGCGGCAGCAATCCAATAAAAATTTCCATGTAGGCAAAGGTAAAAGTCTGAAATTGGAATTGGGAAGGAAATTGAAGCAATTTTGATGATTTAAAGTTGACTTTAAAATTTTAAGTTTTAGATTTGGGAGAAGTAAAACAAGGTGATCATAAAATCCCTTGTTATTTTATCACCTGTGTGCTACAGTCTCTAAAGAACAGCGCAGTGTAGCCAGTAAATGTAATGTACATATATATTATAGGAAATACACTGTGAAAAATGAAAAATAACTGTATGAACAGTCTCAAAATCCTGGATTGATAAACGACATAACTATTGTCAAAACAGGACATTCAAAATGCCTCACTGAACTTGAATTTCAATTCCACTACAACTAAAATTCCTCCCCGTTTTTCTTTTCGATGACACATGATCCTGATATATACAGACTTAGCGCATTAATTATTAATTATTAATACATACAACAAAAAAAATCCTTAAAAAATGTGGGCTTACCTCAGATGAAATATTTGTCGACATTTTTGTTCCACTTTATTGTTTTTTCTATTTCAAATCCAAATAGAAAATTCCACACAATAAGAAATCCATTCGTATAATTTGTGCAGTCTCACACTCATCATCATTCACTTCATTTTTATTTTATTCAGTACAGAGCAGAGCACACGAAACTCGTAAAAATAACCTGCAACAAAAAACATACCACAATCCTCATTAATTTCATATGCCTTTTTAAAAAAACAAAAACTCAAAATGTAATCCCTAAAAATACTAATGTGTAAAATCCATTCATTCCTCTATAGCAAATCTCATTGGAATTTGAAAACCAGTGACGGATTTACAATTGAAAGTACCTATTGTATCTACATTCTACATACACGAAAAAATCTGTGGGTGACGAAATTGTACGATTTCAACGCCATTTGACCGAAATCCTCCAAATACGTCGGACTATAAAAGAAGTTAAACTTTCTCCATTGTTAGTACTTACATTCTGTGGAATAAAATGGTTAATTTTTGCTATTTTTACTTGCTAAAAATGCTAAAATATTAAAATGTAATGTGACAATGAAAGTTTCTTCCTCATCTTCAATTGCATAAAAATTTAATGCAAAAACAAAAAATAAGGAAACAGAAAAACGGAAACAGAAAGTATCTATAGAAAAATGATTGGACACACACACGACTCCCCCGGAAAAAGACACATTACAAAAACTCAAAGACAAAGTTGAGAGTTGAGAGCATTGTTATATATATTTATATTTTTTGTCTGATCGTGATGCATGCGCTTCATATCGAAATCCCAAAAAGTTCAACTGCCTGCCATATATACAGATTACAGAAGAACAAAATCTAGTCATCTAATGTATATTGATTAGAGAATTCAGAGAGAGAGTCTATGCCGGTAGTACAGATTACAGATTACAGAATGTTCATTGGGAGTTGAGAGTATTTACAGGCCACGTGACTCCTCTCATTGGCATTACAATTGTAAGAAAAATGAAGCTAGTTAAAAAGTTGTACAACTTACATGAATCCTCTTGTGTATCGTATAGATGTGTGTCTGTGTGAAAGAGCGTTCTTTGAACTTGCGTAGATTCTCTGTGTGTATATGCAAACTCTTTTGGCTATTTCATGTATGTACGTACACAGGTAGTAATATATAATATAGTAAATCGCAGTAGTAGTAGTAACATGTATTATATAATTCACAGGAGGATTTTTTTTTCATCACACGAAGACCGAGAGCACATTCACTGTGTAAGTATTATAGTATATACATATACTATAGCAATAGCATCATCATTATATATGGTGGTGCTTCATTGAAGAGACTCCTATGTATGTATATAAGTGCTCCTTATATTATATTTATATTATATTTGCTATATAACGAGAAGAACGGGCAGCACATTGTTGCACCTTTTCAAATCCACAATCCCCACCACCACACAAACATCCACCATCATCATCATCATCCACAATCCACAATCCACCTCACGCATTCCTTACCAATTTTTGCGTGTAAAAAACTCTAACAATTAATTTCTCCTCTCCTGCCTTTGCCTCTTTGACTCTCTTTCACAAAACATTCGCAAAGAGTCTTCGTCGTCTTCTTTCCATATTCATATTCTAAAGAGCCTTTTCAGCTTTTTTTCTACCTTCTTCTTTACTTCTTTACTTCTCTTTTTTCCACTATAAGTATACACAGAAATTTTTCACTTGTTGCTCACTCACTTTTTTCCATATGAAAAAATGGAAATGGAAAAGGGATCCAAATCCACAAAATCCAATCTGTATTTATATATATTTTATCTGTAGATAAATACTTTATTAATTAATTGTTGATTGGGATTGGGATTTTGTTTGTTGAATTGGTTGAAATCATTGTATAGTTTTAGTTTCAGTTTCCACACTATTAGAATTTTTGGATTTTATGTCTTCATCCTTTTGTTGTTGTTGTTGTTGTTGTTGTGTGAATTGTTGGGGAGATATAGTTTTTGTAGCATTTTTTCAAATTGTATAGATTTTCCAGGGAGATGGAGATAAAAGATTGATTGGCGATAGAGTAATTATGATTGTGACTGTAGTAATTGCCATTGTAAATGATAGAATTCTCACACACTGATTATTTTCTTCACTTTGGATTTAGTAGCAAAACTCTCTTTCAACTCTTTCAACACTTTCAAAAAAAAAACTTCAACTCACAACACAACAACAATAAAAAGGACACGAAATATGCATGAAAAATGAAAAATGGAAAACGTTCAGTTGAGTTTTGTATATATAGTTTTTGTACATATATACGAATGTGGATTTACGGCTTGAGTTTGTATACGAGTAAGACAGAATGTGTATAAAAAAAGGTAAGTAGGCAGTGAGGATTTACTTTACTTGACTACTACTCGCCAGGAAAATCAACAATCAACTTAATAAAACTTTTGTTATTATTAGTCAGGTCACTACTGCTACTGTGCAAGTGTACTCCACAGACATACACACGTATGTATGTACACATATCTAATAGCTAGTTATCTCTCAAACACATCCACTGTAAAGTTCTCTAAAGGAAATGTTCATTTGGAAATTTTCCCAACCCTTTTTCACACATTTTTCTGCAATTGCAGTTGGAATAATCGTCATCATAATCATCAGGATAATATAATTCTCCATTTGTACACGAACCACGACTTTGGCCTGCAAAAATACACACGAGACACTTGCGATGGATGATGAGAGAGAGAGAGAGGAAATTACGAGACTGTCCTCCACTCATTTTTCATTGTTCACACTTGAATTTTCTATAAACATTTGTCCACATCTGGGAAATTTTCATGTCATTTCGCATTCAAGCGTCCTCAGCAGAGCACAGTTAAATAAATCAATTCAAACCCAAGCTGCCAACTGAATTTCTAATCAGTCAAAATACAGTGAGAAATGTTAGCCGGCGTTCAAATCCAACATTTTTCATCTGTAAATATAAATACAGAATTAAATCCCGGCGTTTTCCTTCAATTTTCCAAAAATCCTTGAACACTTTTTTTTTCAATCACAACTTCCGTATTACTTTGTTGATCACCGAATGACCGTAAGGACAATCTGCAGTGGAGACCGGCTAGAAAACCGTAATAAATATTATACGGCGTCGAACTTTGTCAATATTTATTTCACGCATTTTTCACAAAAAAAAAATCCTTATTTTCCAAACTCGAAATTTCCATGCAGTTCAAATTGACAAATCCAATGCACCGCAATTCTGCTTGAGTTTCCTTGTACTTACACAAATTTCAATTGAAAAACGTGCTCACAAAACAAACGAACAATAAAAACCGTAATCAAAGCCTCAAATTTTCACACACAGCTTTCAAAGATTCGACTTGGACTTTTCTTCGTCACCGGACGACATTTCACTTAAACTCCAAATGTCTTGTTGTATCTTCAAAACACAACAAATATAAAAATTTCACAAGGCCCACAAGTTTTTCTGTCCACATAATTCGAAATTACGAAATCCAGAGTCCAAACTTAAAGTGCGTATCGTATAATAAGAATAAGAATAAGTATAAATGTGGACGTAAAAATGATGAGGGAAAAATATATACGAGTGTGACACACAGACTTTCTTGACAGTGTGCTCGTGTGTGTGAGTATTGTTGGACTATCTGTATTGTTGTTCTCAAACTTGTACGAATACATTTCTTCTTTCCACACACACAACACACACAGTCGACTTTTTACACACAACATGCAGGCGAGCTTCGAGCTATTTCACCTTCCTTGGAGTATATTCTTTGAAACCTCTCTCTCTCTTTCCAACCCTTACCTTAGCCTGACGTTAGTAAATTTATATATGTACATACATTGTACATTATACAGACATGCACTTGTATCATATCGTATCGTATCATACGGACGACGGACGGACTACCCATTGAAATACCTTTGGAAGCTCTATAATTATGTATGTAGCAAATGGAAGGTTAGCAGCAGCAAAAGCAAAAGCAACAGCAGCAGCTTGAGTTTTTGAGTTCCAGATCCAGAGATCCATCGTCTACCTTTTGTCTATCCGTATGTGAATGTGAATGTGAAGTTCAACTTACAAACTACAACTACCTGTGGCTCTTTCTCGCTCTCTCTCTCTCTCTCTCTCTCTCTCTTTCTGCCTTGCTGTACAAGTCCCTTTTGGCTTTGACTTGGGCTTTGCTGTGACTGAATACTCAATTCTTCGTGTGTATAATTCACTGTAGTACAAGCACATACATATGTACATAGATAGTCCTATTCTTTTGGCTCTTTTGGCTCTACCTGTGATGTACAGCTATACCTATATTTATATTTATATATATATATATCTGAGTGCCTTCTTTCCCTTTGCAGATAGTCATAATTACCCTGAACACATGTATTCACAGTGCAGTGCAAGTCTGACGATGAGCATATCAAGACTCATGGAGAGTATTTGATCGTGAGTACATATGTATATTTTAGTATACATATATAGTTTATATAGGTATATGTATGTAAAACTTTTTAAAGATTCTTTTACTTTTCTTACATTACTCGCCTCTCTCTATACATATTTCTCTATGTATGTATTTTTCTATTGTATTACCACAGATATTATTGTTATTATTATTATTATTATTATTACTATTACTATTACTATATGCAGTTTCGGACGGAAAACAGCGTGTTTTCAACTTGTACACATTCAGAATCAAAGGAGACCAACAGTGTTGGTCCGTCCAATATGAATGAGGAAATTGGAACATTGTCTCGGACTCGGACTTTTCCCCCCGTCACTTTTTTTTGAGGGGCTTTTCTTATGAGAATTTGATGTTTAATTGTCAGTTGTTAATTGTCAATTGTCAATTAAATTATTTGATATGAGCTTATTCAATCTATCGTCTATTATATCGTATGTATATGGATTAAATCCATTGGATTTTAATTAATAATATCAAAAAGATTTTTTTTTTGAAGGCACATCTGGGGATTTGTAGTTACTGGTTTTTTCTGTGGGGAATAATAATAATTATTATTATTATTATTATGAGGTTTTGATTTTGAATGCTTTCATGGTGTTTTTTATTTTTGTGTTCAATTGAGGATTCAATGAATTTTTGCCCGTGCATAGTTTTATCTTCTATGCTAAAGTTGAGGATTGAGAGAATTCAAGTAAGTTTTTTTAAGGGAAAGAGAAAAGTTGTGGGATTTTTTGTAGGGCACTCAATAAAATGTCCAGGGGAAAAGGAAAAGGATGGATGGGTAAATATCGTAGTAAAGAGTCCAACTCTGATGGGACTCTCGTCGAAGGAGAGAAGAAGGAGAAAAGGCCAGGTTTTACGTTTACGAATGAGCTATGTTTTGAATGTGTTTAGTATATTTCTTGTATGTGTGTGTGTGTGTGTTGATATATTCATTTCATTCTGTTTCATACAACAAGAGAGAGAATAGACAGAGAGAGAGATAGCATTCCTCATTTTATAGTCTAGAGAGAATTAAGAAGAGAAGAGATTTTTGTACTTGGGACTTGGACTTGAGGCGAGTGTTGCAAGACGTTTTCCCACTTTTACTATGGACTTTGGGTTTTGAGTATGGATACTCCATATATATATGTACATACTTAACTTGACTTGACTCACATAATATTTATATGATAAAATTACCCACTACACACTTCTTCTACTTGTAGAATAGAGATACTACTGATACAAATGTGTATGTATTGGTATTTTATATTGTATGCACAATATGCACATTATATAGGTACACTTTCGGAATATTCGGAATATAATATGTAATATGTATGCTTTAACTTTGATATTGTAACAAAACTAACTACATAACAACAGCATGCCTTTTTCCTGCGATGCAATGCGATGGGATGCGAATGCAATGGGTGTCCAAGTCCATCTATTTGGGTTGGTTTTTTTCTCCTTGTTTCATTTTGGTGCGTTCGTTGGTCTGTCTCTCGACAATTACAAAGTATCTGTATATGAGCTTTTTTACACAAGTCAAGTGAGTAAATTTGCTTCAGTTTCAAAGTGGAACTCTCGCTATAACGAAAGCGAGTCTGAAGTCTGAAGTCTGACGTCTGAAGTCAGTCTGAACTCTGAAATAACTGAACATCCCAAAACACATGTGAAACATATACGCATGAAACTGATTTCCCTTTCGTATCATTATTATGACCACAATAATAAAATTATTATCGTTATTATTATACTACTACACGACTATATAGAAAATGTAGATGTACAATATTTTACATGACTTTGCTCTCTCATACACGATGTACAAAAAAAAAAGTTTATTATGATTTGATGAAAATTCTTTATTACATTACATATTACACATTCACATTACATACTGCTTGCTTTTTTCCTCTTCTGCTTTTGCCTTACAGGTGAGCCAGTTTGGCACATTTGTATATTGTTAAAGATTCAAGATTCGAGATTGGACAATGTGCGTACTTATTTATGTGCAGAATCTGGGTAAAAAAAGGGAAGTAAATACAAATATACAAACACAAACATCAACATAAATACTCATGTTCATTTAGATTATGATAATTTAATAATAATAATAATAATAATGCAAATCGATAAAAAGAACAACCACCCTGCTTTTTTATGCAGTTGGATTTTACATTATTTGGAGTAAACTTCACTTTACTGTTCCGTCACACATCTACCTCGTTCACGGTAGCCCTGAAGAACATGCGGAAATAATTAAGCGGCGTCCAACTCCAACAGTAGAAATTAATTCTTTATTCTCTGGAGTGATAAATGATAAATGAGTGTCAGTGCAGGTACAAAAAGTAAACAAACATTCATTCTCAATCGATCACTTGTGTAACTTGATACGATGTGAATTTGAATAATTTTGCATAGTCAAGTAAATGAGCGTGAAATGCAAAGGAAACACAAAACAATTGTGCTGTAACAATTTGAAGATGCAGATGCAGATGGATATTGAAATGGGAAATATAGAAATGGGAATTTGATGGAAATTAATGATTCATCATGCAATATGATATGTTGCTTTGTCGTTTGTATATACTGATAGATATATCTTACATAGTTTAATTCAGTGCATCGGAATGAAGTCAGTGCTTTTAGCTGTCCACACACACAACGCAACGTTTTTAATTATTACTCTGAGCCATCAGAAAATGGATGATCAAAGAGATACGAGAAAAAAAATCCACATGTCCACACGTCAAAAATCTAATGTAATGTACGAAAGTACGAATACCTACAGATACTTTTGGATCATAGTCAAGAAAATCCCGACAATTCAACGACGAGTCCACCTGTAGATTAATCTGCATACCTAGTTGTGTTGTGGACAGTCTATAGGCAATGTTAAAATGTTAATTTTACAATTTACACAACGTTTTCCTTTGGGCCAGTTTTCCTTTTCCTCCTTGTCATCTCGTTATCTGTTAAATTAAATTAGCCAGACTGTGCGCTCTTTTGCGTTGTAGAAAATTAAATATATTCTCTCTTCCTCTCTTACTCTCGTAAGGAACGGAAGTATTGTATGTAGATATGCATGTAAAAAATGTAATGGAAATATGGACAAGAGAGTACTACGGAATTTATTATGACATTTCGTGGAAAAGGAAAGTAAAATAAAATCATGACAGAATCATTTGGGATTTTATTATTATTATTATTATTATTATTATTATTATCATTATTATTATTTTATTATTTCTCCATTGACTTTTTTTGTGTGAAGGAGACGATGATGAAGAAAGCAGATCATCACATAATTACTTTGTATTGTAAAATCGTAAATTGTAAAGTGTAAACTCGAATGTATCTATATGTATGTACATAGATGTAGATTTTGTGACGATCTATAAATTTACGGCTCCAGGGCATTTGGCTTTGGCATTTTGAATTCAATATACTTTTTACATGAATCACACAGAAGAATCAGATGCAGATAATTGGCCGAGCTCGTTGAAAACTCGTCGTCACGTCGTCAGTTGAAAAAAGTCGAGTGACGAATGGAGTGCAGCGATGAGAATTCAGAGGAAAGAAAAGAGTGTGGAGAAAAAAATATTGAAATATATTTTTGCAAAAGGACGAACCGAAAGGAGATTTCCTAGAAAATTGAGGGCGAGCATGACAATGAAATGAGAATGAAAAATTTAATTGAATCTGCATGGACTATCTGTATTATATTATATTATATTATTCTGTACAAGTGCAAAAAGGATTTGTAAGTATATAGTTACTTACAAATACAAAGCTGACGATGAGAGGGATGACAAAGACGATGACAAGGGTTATTTCAATTTCAATTTGCTATGTATAGTAGGTATATATACTCCATGTAAATTATGTAAGGATAAGAATGAGAATGGAGATGGAAAGTACCTAAATTAAATTATATCCAACAAGGAAAATACACGTAGATAATGGAGGATTTCCATTGAAATGAAATGACTGGACTGTGCGGCTAAAGGAGAACGGAAGCGACGAGTCGTTTTGAGGTTTAACGTTGTCGTTGTGCAATATATAATTATGTAACGTTACATTGCGATATAATTATTTTGGAGGATTTTCAGTAAATTGTATGGATTTTTAAAGAAAGCACACAGCACGGACCACCTACTGGACGTGGTGTCCAGATATTTGGAAATAAAATCCAAACGGTGTTGAACTACAGTAAAAAATTAGTGATTTTTATTAATTCCGCAAACAATTTCGGATTGTTTTTTTACTGGAGGAAATACATGTATGAAATTAATAAATGTAGCTACATATTACATATATATGCTAACGATAAGCTATGGACTATGGAATTGAATCTGTCTGGACTTTCCCCTTGTCTGACGATGAGATCTCATGTTTGATATGATATCAAATTTCTTCCCACTAAACCTTATACAAATCCCGTCCATCATCTCAATTCTCAATCTCACAACTCACCACTTACAATTTACACTCATCAGACTGCAAAAAGGAGAAAGAGTGAAAAATGTATGTAAAATATGTACGATATGTACATCCCTGTAATTCATTTACTTACAATGTACAATTTACAATGTGTATATGACATATGTACTGACAATTAGTTTACTGAGGATATATTGTAGATTGTAGAATATCAACGTTTTCCTTCTTCCTTTTCTTCCAGTTTGACTGTTGTGTTTCGTTTGAGAGTTTGACTACATATACTTCAACTTCAAGCTTGACGATGCATAAAAATGGTTTCACTGTGTGTGTAGTATAATACATGGTAATAATAATAATTATCATTATGATGATTATTGTTGCCATTTCATCGTTTTCATTTTCACGGTACACAGATACTACACAAGCACATGAACACATCGAATCGAGCAACTGCATAACATATGTATGCACAGATATAAGAAACTTGAGAGTATTATCGTCATAATCATCATACAACTGTGTGTGTGTGTGTGATGGTGATGAGTAATTTATCGCTCATTACATTTTCCAGTCTCTGCCGTCCATCTCTATAATCTTTCCCAAAGCATAATCTTTTTACCATTTTTACTGTTCTTTTTACCGAGGGAAAATGTGCGTAAACAAAAAATACGGATAAGTACACGATGAAATAAAATCCTGGTGTATATAGAATTCATAAATCACAATGTGTAAACTCTGTAATCCGATGTGGAAATCACATGTTCACAATTGTTAATCACATTTCAACTTTCAACACTTTCAACACAGCCACAACACAACAAGAAAACACAAGAGGGATTTTTTATTTATTTACAACTTGTGATTTCTCATGTTTTTTTTTTTACACATATAGATCTAATACGGCTCGGCACATCTCCACTGACAATGAGAACAACTCGCGGACTCTCGCTGTCAAAGTCAAAAGGTAATTGTATAATTGCTCATGATTAGGGCTGGAGCGTACCTATGCGATAGTCAGCAACCCACTTTTGTGGCTTGTAAGGGGAATATTTGCAATATCCTTGACCAATTTTTATTTTTCTCATTTGGGATTTGAGAAACTGAAACGACAAATTCCAAGTTCACGCTAATTGCGAATACGCTGAATTTTAGTTTGTTTGGTTGGGCACTTTTTCAAATTTCGATAAGGTGAGAAAAGTAATCTTAACATTTTATGTACTTTGAAATCCCTTTGTAAAAGAAATTCCAGTCAAATGCACATATGAGTACTGACTGAAAATATTAAATTTTTATTAAACAATTGAGTGGAGATGGTCAAACTTTGGTCTCAGCAGCAGCCGCAGCCGCTCGTCATGGGCTAAAATTATACGATGAAGTGTCCATCATGATCAGTCAAATTCAATTCCGTGTTTCCTATATACTACGAAAAATCCAGGGAGATTCAGATAGTCCTCAAAAGTCTGACGGACTCTGAGAGTTTCCCTCTTTACAATGTCGGAA
Organism: Gisinianus flammeolus; assembly: GCA_034699125.1. Taxonomy (NCBI): domain Eukaryota; kingdom Metazoa; phylum Arthropoda; class Collembola; order Symphypleona; family Katiannidae; genus Gisinianus; species Gisinianus flammeolus. The sequence goes on along the minus strand of JAIUND010002097.1, from coordinate 10,886 downwards.
GTCAGACACGGAAACCGGAAGTGGGTGAGCGAGGAGTCATTTGCTTTGGTGGACAAATCCGATCAAAAGCAAAAGTTTACCAAGACAACTTTCAAGGTGAACTCTTCAATTCAAATTGAGCCATGTCTCTTTGAACTTAAAATCTTAGACATTGAATTAATCAATTCGTAGGACAAAGAAAATGTCCTGCTTTGAATCCGCACTGAGTTGAGTGAGTTCAAAAAAACCATATTTATTAATTCGTATGTACTGAGCAATTTACCAGAAATGAAATGATTAATAAAATTGTGGTTGAGATTTTTTGAAAAATCAATTTTTCACCCCCGAAAACCCGCTTTCACTTTGATTTAATGAAGAAGATGTGAATAAATTCTAACCAATCTTCAAATTTTTGTGCAACGAGCGCTGGAGATCCAAAAAAGAGAGCTTTAATTCTGAATTGCATGCATCAAAAATTTGGTACAGAATCAGCAAATTCATGTTGGGGTTCGACGCCATCTGAAACTTTTTTCACTTCAATATCTACAAAGGAATTGTAGTTTCGTTGGTTTTCAGTTCTTGTAGAAGGAAATGAATCCGGGTCGGATGAAAACTTGAGCTCCATGTGAAAATTCCTGTTGGAACTTGAGTAGACTTTCAAAATCCACAATGTGACATCCTTTCAACTGAAAAACCCGGATTTTGGGTAGCCTCACAAGATTTTGAATAAAACTACATTTGATTTTGCAGGTCATTTCCAGTCGACGTCCATCACCATCAAGTACAAAATATCTCAAATCAATCAAATCCAACAATTTGGTCTCCAGTAATGTCATTTCCGTCTCACTCAAACGATCGAATTTGAGTGTCAACAACTGGAGAGATGACGGAAGGAAATTTGAGTTGGAGAAACTCCCAGGTTTTCTGGATCGTCTGGAGAGAAAGTCGTCAAACATGGCGGAATTGAGCCTCAGTTTCTTTAGCTCCTGACAATTTTTGTACATGTTCAAATTATGGATTTCCAAATCCGGGGAATTCCCTAAATTCAAATCCTCTGGAGTGTACAAAATTTTGTGATCCAATCGAATTTCCGTGAGGGACTCCATGTTTTTCAATGTAATCAAAAATTTGCTGGAGTGAAGACGGCCGGATTGCGGAACCTCCAAAGCAAATCAAATTCTCCAAGTCTCGTTGACTTTCTAAAACTTGATGAATCCCGACAGTGTTTTGCTGGAATGCAAATTTGCTCAGTTTCATCTGATCAAGCTCCACGATTCTCCTTGGTTGCAAGTTCAATGGGAACAGTATGAATCTGGATCGTGAGATGACTAAACTTTTTAACTTCCCACAGTTTTGACTCAACCAGTTGAAGAAAGTGCTTGCATTAATCCGGGAATTGTATTGATTTCTCTCTCCACGAGCTTTGAAACCCACGCCATGATCAAAGGAAAGAGTTTTAAGGTTCCCAAAGGACACACATTGCTGGAGAAACTGAATAATGTGGAGTTCATGGATGGTGAGGCGTCCGTTCCCTTTGAATTTAAGTGCAGTCAACGCAGGGAGATTCAGCTCATCACTCGGATTTGTATTTGTATTTGGATGGCATTTACCTTTGAAATTACAGAGGCCAATCGTCGTGAAGACCAGGGATTTTTAATGTCGACAGTGACCAAGCAAGAGTTTAATGTTCTTAAATCTTGTGTAGCCTCGGAATTCCAACACGGTCAATGTGAACTTGAATTGAGCGATAATATTGTGCTGGATCTCTGCTTGGAAACACCAGGCGAGGACCAAACGACGACGAAGATTTACATTTGTCAATGAATTATTCACTGATTGATTCCATGGTAGAGAATTCGTTAGTAAATTGTCCGACTGCAATTGTACATCCATCTTGTTTTTTCATTTTCTTTTCATTTCCCTACCTAATTCCACAGTGAACTTTTTACATTTTCCCTGGGAATTACAGTACAAAATTGCAATTTTCCCTGTGAATTTCCCGAAAATCGTGAGTTTCGTAATTATAGAATTTGGCCTTCAATTGCTTCAAATTTTGACTTGATATTTCTAAAATCGGAAGTGTTATGAAAATGAAAAGCTTTCAGGCCGTCAATTTATTTAGTAGTTAAGCCGGCAACGACAATGTGCATTCTTTATGGCTCAAGAAGACAAATATCCTGAGAAATGTTTAAATGGCGTTGAAGTTCGTCATCGAAAATTAAAGAAAAAATATACAATAACTGACGCTTGATTTTGTAATGAATAATTCTTTGAAGCCCGGATTTTGTAAATTAAATGATTAAATTTAAAGACACTTGGGATAATTCAGAAACAAAGAGATGAAATATTTTCTCCATTTGTTAACACACACGATTGACCTAAAACTCTCGCCTCGCTTGCCTTTTCACGGAGCATAACATTGACAAATAGTTTTGAACATGTGCGAATCCTCTCTTTGAATTCCAACTGACTCATCTCTCTTTGGTTTCTCTGTCTATATGCCTCTGTCAATTTGCATTGGAATATCTACATATTTACATATTTAAGTCTAGCACAAAATGCAAATGCACTGACGACTGACGGAAAAAAATAAATAAAAAGTCTTATTGAACTTTAACACAAGCAAAAAAACGTGTACATATACGCCTATAATAATAATAATCCAGAATGTAGTCAGTCAGTCGTGAAAGGAAAAACGATCGAGAAACCATGAACCTCTCCCTACCCGCCTATTTAAATTTCATTTTGCAATTGCCACACAATGTAACTCAAAACTCGTCTAATGTTAATTCTATACTGCAGGAAAAAAGAAAAAAAAAGACATGCAGCAGTGCACTATGCAAATGCAAATGCAAAAATTCCACGAGTCTCACGTCATATCCAATTGTGTGGATGTATCTATTCTTTTTTCTATATAGTTACACATGCTATGTAGTTTGTGTAGTAGTAATAATAATAATAATAATAAGTAATGATGAAGCTCTCTGTAATTGCATTTGCATTTGCATTTTTACAAAAACAAAAAGGTTTTCAAAAACATTGCAATTTTCACAGGTGCTCACCAATATCAATAGCAATATCGTAGAGCCATTTTTATTTAATCATCAGTATGCATCGTTTCATCGTTTCATCCTGTCGTTTTCGTGTAGTGACCAAGCTGACTGGCCAATAGATTGGGAAATTTTGTGCAATTTTACCAATTTGCTTCTCTTTGTTTTCTTCCTTTTTTTACTTCTTCCACATGAGAGATTCGATTCTCGTTTTGTGTGTGTGTGTGAATGATGAAGATCCGACTCTTATGTAACTCTGCGTACGTGTATTATTATACGATATGCATATATATTGTGAGTAATTGTCATGTTTTTTAACTAGTATTTACAGTGTAAGAAAAACAGTAAAGAATTCTATCGTATATAGTCGGATAGAATTCTAGTATTACCGGTAACTGGTAATTTAAGTAATTATAACAAGTTTTATATTATATATTGTGGGGAAAAAGTGGAAGTGCGGGGAACATACTGAAGAGAGAGCACGATTATTTTCCATTTTATACATCTTATATATATTTTTTACATGTGTAAGGACATCCAGTTAATTAAATTTCGTTTTCGTTTTCTTTCTCGTTCATCTTCGATGAAGGCTCTTCGGCTTCGGCTTCGGCTTCGTCTTCATATAGCGATAGCCAAGTGAGGAAAATTCTCTTTTGGTCATCATATTTTTTTTTTTTTTTTTTGCAACTTATTACTTATTCTCAATTTGAGACGAAAAGAGAGAGAGAGAGACAAAATTGAGATCTTCTTCTTCGCATACACAATCCACATCCACATCCATTGTACACAATTTGCAATTACCTTAGAGAACAAATAAAAATTTACGATCTCGCGGCTTGAAATTGTTTTCTGTGTGTGGAGAATCAAGAAGGAGATATTCTAAATAATCAAGATATGTGAGACTTTTAAGACGGACAGTATATATATGTATGTATAAACACAGATAACAAAATGAAGAAAAAATGATCAATTTTTCCATTAAAATCTACAGTTAGTATTATCATTAGACATTTCGCTCCTTTTATTATTCTAGTATATACACACAAAAGTACAGACAGATTACAAAGTTCAAAATTCAAATAGGCACAATATCTGTAATCATTAATTTACAATGGCCAACGAGAGTAATTATTTCTTCGATAAATTCGTTTTCCTATATATATTGCTCAGTGAATAGCTACAAACCATTAAAAATGATAAAATATATATATAGTTTCTATAGTCTCGACAAAACCAAGAGAATCTCTTTACGTCTTGAAATGGGGTTTTAGATTTTTAGCAATACGCAAAGATTTTACATGACAAATTATGTGATTAAATCAAAAATGGAATTGTAAAGAAAGAAATACAAATTTGTCATATTTGGACGCCATTTAGTCTTTTTGGTAATGGGAAAAGCATACATTAGTTGGAGAAAAGTAGGTTTTATGTTGGCCTCTGATCTGTATTGGGAATTGTGCAGCTTGTAAATAAATTGATTCAATGTTGAAGTCTCTTTTATCGTTGGTCAGTTCATTACACAATCTCACACTTTATTTTAGTCCTCTATATTTTAGCAAATGGAAATCCTTTGGATTGATTTCATTTGACTTGGTTTGGTTGTAAGTTTGATTTTTACGTACAAAGTATACATCATTCGTCTTTTTACGTTTGTACTTATATCGTTTGTACACATTGAATTCGTTTCGATTTTAGATAGCCGCACCTGCAACTCCCAATATATATATCGTCTGCTAAGTTCACAAACGAACTATAACGATTTTCCTTAATTTGCGGAAATGCTACTACTGCGGCCGTCTTTGTGAGTAAAATTCTGAAAAAATTCAGGGTGACAGAAAAGGTCATGGCAGACAATAATGTCTCATGACCCAAAGCCGTCTTGAGCCGTTTGACCTTTGGAGCAGGTCAACGAAATTAAGGAAAATAATTATAGTTCCTTTGTGAACTTAACAGACGATATGTACAAGCAAATCCAGCTCTTGATTCTCTTTCTCTTTACACACTGGAACTTGTACCTATGCAATTATTCAACTTTCAACTCATCATTATGATTTTTTTTAACACACCGTAATTAGCAGAAAAGAATTTTCTACTACGTATAAATACTTGTACTCCAAACTACTACAAACTACAAACTACTACTACATTTGGTATTTGATAGTAGTTTCATACAGTTTCAATTGTACTAACATTCCACATATCACATACATATTTGAGTTGTTTAATATCCCTGGGATATATAGAGAAAAAAAAATTAAGTCACAATGGCAGTGCTACTATATTCATATTCTTCCTAATTTGAAATTCCAAAGCACATCACAGATCACAGTCAATGCACAAAATAATATGGTGCACTCACACTCGCATTTTACAGGTAATTTTGGATTTGGTCTTCACTTTTGCTATAGTTTTTGCATCCATATCCACATACATACGTCAGTTATCAGTTATATTATTATTACCAAGTATCCTGACTAGACTACACAAAGTATCTTACAAACAAATGTCTGAATTCATATCATATCATATTATTTCATACCACAGTAACGTTTTCGGAATATTTTTTGGATCCGTGCCAGAGAGTGAGTGAATAGGGGAAGACTGCATCGAATCTCATATACCTACGAGTACAATAAATATTACTTACATGCATAAAAACAAAAACGGAGTACTTACATCATCATTGGAATATATTTTCTCAAATAATTTCGAGAGATGAAACAAAGAGAGAGAGAGAGAGAGAGAGAGAAAGAGAGAATAAAAAAGAGCAATTGCAATTGAATGTAATGAAGGTCGATTTACTGATATATATGATGAGTAAATGTATATGTACACAGACAGATTACGCAGATTACAGCACCACAGAATAGACAGAATATACAGATGCAAACAGAACACAGAGGTATAATATTCATACACGAAATTGAGCAGTATGTCTCTCTCTCCCTTTCATGTACATGTATATATATGACTATAGAGGAATTTTTTGAAGAGTCTCAGCCATAGCCATAACAAGAACAAGAGGAATGAGAGGAAAAGTGATTGCTAGTTATTCAATATTTTATAAGGTATAGATATACTTTTTCATGTAATGTCTTCAAAGTTCTCAAGTCTTTTGCTTTTACCTTTGCTTTTGCTGATTTGGCTCATCCGTCAGAGGTTTTTCCGTTTTCCTATCTTTCTCTCTCTCTCTCTCTCTCTCTCTCTCTCTGTTTTCTTATGTCTTTCCAACAAACAACAAAACAGAAAATTATAAGGTTAGTTTAAGTAATATAAAATGTATAGTATTGGTTGGAGTGGTGGTGGATGGCATGAGAGAGTTGATGGTGTGGTGGAAAACTAGAACTGGAGGAATGATAAATAAGTATACACATTAAAAGAGAGAGAGAGAGAGAGAGAGAACACGAGCAGTATTATTATATCAAATCATAATGAAAATTGTCTCTTCAACAATATTCAACATTCCTCCGATTGCATTGCAGGTAGTTTTCTTTTATGTTTATGTGGGTACAAAAGCCAAAACTACAAAGTACAAACGCGTTTGTACGAAGTTTGTATATATACGATATACACGAGCATGGGAGATGCTATTAAATATTTTGGAATATTTATTTGTCTGTGTATATACTGTGGAGGATACTCGAATTCGAATTCGAATCGTCAAAAGTCAGAAGTCAGTGTTCAGCCGATTCCATTTATTTTCTACATGTACAATGTACAATGTACATGAGAAGATGAACGATCGGATAGGAAGAACAATCATAACAGATAATGTGTAATTTCTTTAGTGATACTGATAAACAGAAGAGAGACGAGTCAAAAGATAAATACCTGTGCTGTGTATATATACTGTGTATATATACAAACGAAATATTTCCAACAAACAGAAAAATGTTCAGGTTTTTTTTATTTGGTAAATAAATGTGTGATTGCTGTTGTTGTTGTTGATGTTGATGTGATGAGATTTGGGAAATCTCATGTTTAATGGTCGTGGATGAATTGAAAGGGGGGAAACGAGTTGGAATTTTTTTTTTTAATGTATACTGTGAGACTTTGATTTGATTGACAGTCAAATCATCTGTATCGTATATATAGGAAGTTAAGTAAGTACTGGCGTACTAAAAGGACAGGAATATCTTATTTGGTATTAGAAATAGAAAGATCCAAAATTATTTATTTATCTTAATAAATAATAAATAATTTTGACCTTCCATCAAAATGAACATCTTTCTTCCTATGTTTAGAGCAAAGCGCGACTTAATTTCAGTTGGCGTCAAAGTCGTACAATAAGTTAAAAACTTGTCATGCCTTTTCCGTTCTCTATTTTCTCGAAATATATCTATGACTGTGTGTTAGAGAGGATTTAGAATTTTGAAGTAAAGCAAAGAAGGAAAGGTGCTATTTGAACGGGAAATGAAATTACAGGGCGATTTTTTTCTTGTATATAATAATTTCAGGTTTGGAGCTTTATTAACTGCATGGAAATATCCACATTTTTTGATGAGGAATGCGAATAAAAAAAAACGTCTAATTGAAGTTTGAAGTTAGAAGTTTGGTATTTGATATCTGATTTAAAAGTTCAGTCGAATGTCCATAGAATGTGAAGAAAACGAATGAAAATGTTTTATTTTTTTGACTACCTATACATATTTTTGTTTACACATACATATATGTACCATAGAAGTTGAAGCAAGAAGTTTCCGTGTGTATATTTTGTATATTTTGTAAATTTTGTAAATTTTTGGATTGTGGTATGTAAATTGGGCTGTCTCTAGTCTCTGAAGGAAGTGAGAAATAGAAGCTTAAAAATGATGGCTTCACAGTCGCTCCCTGTAAAACTTTATACAGATATATATTTGTATTGTATATCCAAATATCCACACTGTGCTGTGTATAATTTGTAGGTCGAGTCCACAGCATCCGTTTTCTCTGGGATTTCGTTTGCATGTTGAAGAGGAAAGGCAAAAGAAGCGAAGGATGAAGCTCGGCGCCACAGTGTAAAATCTTTATTTTCAGTTACACATGTTAATTTAGAAGTGGATGGAATCATGTCATCGTCATAGATTACTGAAATTCCTCAAGCGATTTCTAACCGAAACAAAAATCTCGGACCACATGCTTAATAAGCAATGACTATATATACCTGTGTAGTACAAAGTGTGTACTGTGTATAATAAATGCGAAGTGTATTGAAATTTAAAGTTGGGTATCAGAACCATTTATTTATTCCGAATTCAAACTTCATTTATGCATAATAATAAAAATGCATGTAATAAATAAAAATAAGTCATAGTAATAAACATGCAAGTATGAGGTTAACAAGATAAAAATTTCAATGGAGAAAGTCGTAATTTTATAAAAGAGCATTCAAAAAAATTGTAAAGATTCATATTTTAGTCCCAAATTTGTCCATCTTCAATCTCTTCTTTACAAATCCTGATGGGTGCTATGAGTGGAATTTGAGTGTGTGAAGATGGTTCAGGAGATTTGGGATTCTCTTCTTGAGTTTGACTGATATCAATGTCACTGAGTGAGTCCGTGTCCGCTGAGTTCCAATTGGCCTGTTCTGCAAGCAGACTTTCGATCCGCCAACTACTGTTGTCTGGATAAGCTATCGGTTCTTGTTTGATTTTAATCGGTGACGTTTGGAAACTAAGATTCAGAGGAATAGTTTCATTTGAACTCTCTTTCCTTTTCTTATTAATGCTGGAAGTTCCACGGAGATATCCATGGTCATAATCTATCACTGTTGTTGCTCTTTTCGCATCTTGAGCTTTCGTCTTCTGCTGAATCCTAGAATTTTTCGGAAACGGTTTCTAGCCAATACCGATACAAAATTCACGATTAATATCGTCATATTAACATAATTGTCGGAAGTCTTTCATCTTTATTGTAGATATTTATATTCCTGGAATATGCTTCTAAAAATATCTTTTTACCTGCTCCTTCACTTCATTGTCATTGAGTTCCAGATCCCTCACATCGCTCAATTCAGGCTGTCTTAGCTTGGGGTCATCCACCGGGACATTAATAGCAATTGATGAATTCTCTCGTTGAGTTCTCATTGGGTATTTCTCCAGCGCTTTTTTCTGTTCCAGAAACTGGAAAGTTACTCGTTTGGCATGGGCTGTCGAGACTGTCGACTGCTCACGCTCCATTTTATGTTCCGCTCTCATCTGTTAAAAAAATACAAACAGCAATTCCAAATTAATATGAATTTAATTGGGAAGTGTTGTAAATTAATAAATATTCTTTCATTCTATAAATATGTTTCACCTTGTCAAATTTCTGGACGAGCTCTGCATGAATCCTTTGCATTTCCTCGTAATTTGATGTGAGTTCCGTCAAATTCCCTTCACATTTGGACAACAAATGAGATTGATGGCTCAAATTGAATGAGAGATTTTCATTGTCCTCTTGAGTCTTTTTCATTTCAGCTTGTAATTTAGTATTGATGTCGGCGGAGTGCTCAGCAGACTTAATCAACTATAGATGAATTAAAAATATAGGTACATAGTTAAATCTCATTATTGTAGATAATAAAGTGTTTGTAACATATTTTATATATAGGTATATGTTTTTCTAGTGTTTTTCTTCGTACGTTTTGTTTTTCGAGATTTAACTGCGTGATTTTGTCATTTCGATCCTTTAAATTCCATCGAAGATCCTCCATTTCAATGCAAAGAACCTCATTCGACTCATTTTTCTCTCTCAATCGTTCATTTTCTCGGATTGACTTGCTTGCAGCGTTTTGATGGTAGTTTTTGCTTCTTGTAATAATTGAACATCACCGACTTTCTCTTGCAATATCTAAGTACGAAATTAAATTGTTAGCTATATTATTATGGCGTCGAAATAAAACGTACAATAGAAATTATTACTCATTTATCATTGTTTACTCGTCTCACCTCCTTCACTTTATCCAATAATTTGGCATTTTGAGCTTCCTTCACCATCAAACTGTACTTTAAACCCACAATTTCCTGGTCCTTGTCACTCAAAGCTTGAGTCACTTGAACTCTGTCATTTTCCATGGACTCTGCAAATTGTCTGTGTAATATGCTGGACTGGTAAAAATATATAGGAGGTATATTGTCTGGATTTGCCATCTAAAATCGGTACAAAAACAAATTGTTTTATTATATAATTAGGAAAAAACACAAACCTACTTAGTTAAATACGTATTCAAGCAAGTGTAAAATAATAATAATAATTTTTTCATTGTTATAATGTTACTTTATTCATTATTACCGTTGGTGTATGTTGAATTTGTGGCACAATTGGATCAGTTGAATAATCAAAATTTAAATATGAAATAAGTTAATTATATTATCAATCTGACAAAATATTTTCTTTTAATAATAATAGAATCACAGTGAATTATAATTATAATTTATAAATGTACACTTAAAAATTCTAATTCACACTCTCTGGCCGTCGCACAGTGGCCGGAATGCACTAAAAAAGCGCCTTTGATTACAAACGACTCACTAAATTCACCTTACCTACACACAAAAATGTGTAGAATTCGATGGCAATAATTGCTTTTGATTTGCCACGACGGATCTTTCCGAAAGCAGGTATTGGCGGGTAACAACGAAAGGTAAATTTTAAGCTACTCGTAGCAACATGAAATTGAATTTTTCCCGCCATTTTAATTTTTTAAAAATAATTTCAATCTATTTGAGCAGATATGTATGTTTTTGTTTTTGAAAATTATTCGCCTTTTTTGAGTTCTGATTTTTTTAAATTTTCATTGTTTTCGGCGTTTTTCCACATTTCTTACCAAACAAAAATCGATGTAACTTTTGAAGATGACAGTACATTATTATGAAGCAAAAGGTGATGTGTAGAGGG
>JAIUND010002096.1:0-25904 GCA_034699125.1 Gisinianus flammeolus | reverse complement strand
ACACACATACACACACACACACACACACACACTAAAACAAAAACACAAGCTCATAACTTGGAAATGTGTGTATATTATGTTTTGGTGTTGGATATTTGATAGTGGTCGCGGTTGGGTGGTTTACTGTTCAATGAGGCGTTAAATCGTTTCTCTGGGTCACTTCAAAACTGAGAACTTGAGAACACAGGCAGACAGAGAGAAGTAAAGAAAAAGAATTAGATTAGAGTGAGAGCGTGAGTCGAATTTCCTTCAATTCTTGAAAAAAAGTCTGAGTTTTGTCAACTATATTTATATTTACTTACTACCTATAGTAAAATGAAAGTTTCCAATTCGTCCGTTTTATATTGGGGAAAGATTTTTCATATGCAATGCAATTCAAACGCAAGTGCAGTAATAAAACCATGGACAATGAAAAAAATAGAGTACATATTCCAGGATTTGACGTGTATATATGGACTGTAGGATTATTTTTTGTTACTATTACTGCTTGGACTCTTTCGGGTTACTGTTCATGGCCTGGATCCTGTTTATCATGTCAACAGTTTGAACAGTTTACGTATATAGGTAAGTCTTAAAGAAACATGCGAGCAGTGTGTAGAAACACACGCGTAATTTGAGCTTTATATTCCCCTTGACTTTGAGCTACTGGACTTTACATATCGCACATATGTATTTCTTTTGAGAATGCTTTATGGACAATGGAACCAACTTTAAGAAATGAAAACCTCAACACGTTTTTGGGTGACCTTTAAAAATTTAAAAATTCAAAACCAAAAAAAATCTATACAACTTCAATTCTATTTTCAGAAGAAAAGAAACTTGTGCAAACGTTGAATTAAATTTACATTTTACATCAAGAAGGAGTTGTGTAACTTTGTATATGAATTAAATTAATTGCATATGTAGTAAAAAGATGGACAAAATATAGAGACATACGACTTTGATCGACATTTAATTGAGTTTGGAGTTGTCCAGGATTTTACTATTGATATATAGAAAAACTAAAATCCATAATAATAATAATAATAATGATGATTGTGGAGATAATAATAATCTCCGCCTGTAAAGTGTTTTGGCATATTCTAACTCGTTTACAATTCAAAATGGATAATTTACGACCTACTCGAGTCGCGTCGACTGTCAACGTTTCTATATATATACTGACATTGACAGTATAGAACAGAAAGCACAAGCACTTTGTTTACGCTTTAATATATAATTTCCAGAAACTGACACAAGATATCTCCGAGTCCCTTCATTCTCTCTTTCTATGTATATGTTCTAGGTTGTAGAATATTGTAGATAGTCGGAAAGGAAGAGGAGTTGACTTGACTTGTTTACGTTTTCTGAACGGAAATCGAAATGATTTGATGGTGAAAAATTAATGAAGGAACTTGCAAACTTTCCTCTACGTGGAGTCATTGATTTTTATGGACTTGACAATACACGGAATAATGACATGCCGACACCGTATCTTTTCTTCTCTAGGTTGAACCCGCTACACATGCCATTTCTTATGTATAAACACAAACACAAAGAAGCTCAAACACATAGACGCATTTCAAAAGCTGATGATATTGAATATCTCCCAGGGACGTAAAAGGAAGGAAATAGAATTAAAAACAAAACATGTAGATTTGCACATGAGTTGCTTTCACCGTAACAAAAGGACGACTTGACTTCCTTTCCCCGAATACAGAGAATACAGATATGAGTATTTTGACAATATCCAATTCCAATATGATATCGTATACATGTAATGAAATACATTGAGATTCGCATACACTAAACATTTATTTACGTAATCATTTTGTTTACCCACATTTTAAATTACTCCTCGTTTATACGAGCGGACGAGTGGACTCGATGACCGTCATGCAAAATAACCTGTACACACACACACACATGCACATATTGTACTGTCGTTGTTTACTTCAAATGTTCCAGTCCAGGTGTTTACATGCAATTACAAGACATTGAGGATTCCATGTATCTATAGTTCCTTTCCTTTAGTTAAGGATAAATCATGTAACAAAGGTAATCACTATATGAAACGTTTAAAGACGAACGATGGATTTTGAATTTGAATGTCTGTTTTGTCTTCACTCATGCAAAATTCCTATATGAAAAATATGAAAAGTATATGAAAACTTTCACGCTCAAGTGCAAGAAAGGAATTATTGGAAATTTAAAGGACTATCTGTATTCTATAGGTATTAATACTTGGATCGATACCTCTAATTAGAATAGATTCAAGTTTGAAGAATCACAAGTACATATATATAAGATATGTACACATTTTTTTGCCATCATGCAATGCACAATGAAAGAAAACGTTTTTTCCTTGATCGTCGTTGTCTCTCTCCTTTGTAAAAAAGAAAGTTGTTTTGATTTCTGTGAGGAACTTGACGAAGTTCCATAACTCTAGAACGCGATGGCGTTCCAGAGCCAGTGAGGCATCTTCAATCAACTATCCATTGTGCTATACGGTATAGCCTATACCACTACCACTACCAGAGATGAGAACGAGAACTCACGCAAATGAACACTCATTCACATGAGACAGTCATTTTAATATTAATATACATACATACATGCAAATGCAAACGCAATGCAGTATAGCCATGGGGGAAGAAATCCTCTTTTTGATTTTCTCTTTCCTGTATCTTTTATCGTGCTTTCACCAAAAATACAGATATGTAAATAAATTCCCTCGATGGACTGTTGGAATGAGCAAAGGAATTGCTGTGTAAACAATGTTGTTTCTTGTTTTGTTTTTCTTAATTCTAAATTGGGATTTCCAATGCATAATTGACTTGATTTGACTCAATATTTAATGTACGATATTTGGATTTGAAAATGCAAGTCGTGCATTTGCGATTTACGATTGACCATTTTGACATTAAAGTGAATTAACTTTGGTTGGATTCGGACATTCCGCACAATTTCCAAAGACCCTACAATTTTGTCGTGAGTAGTTGACAATTCCAAAAGAATTTCATGGTTGACATCACCATTAAATTGACAAATTGTGAATGAAGTTCAAGTTACGACGACCAAGCTTATCCAGAGTATATACATATACACAATTGTACAATATAAATCCATATTCCTTGTTTTGTTTTCCTTTACTTCTGTGAATTCATGCGTGTGATTTGTTGTACCCATGAAAAAGGGCAAGTTTACAAAAGTAATAATAAAACGTTGAGGATTAAGGATTTAGGATTACGGTTGCATGTATACAAATATATACATCAACATGCAATACACAAACAGATTGACATGGAAATTGCTCATGTACAATGTAAAATGTATAATAAAAAAAATGAGGGATTTGAAAAGGGATGGAATAATTTTGAAATAACTTATGTGGAGCTGACGTCATTCCTTGAACAAACCATGATTCTGCCCTGCCTGAAGATGAAGATGAAGGAAATGTTCCGGTATATACAGAAGTTTTGATATAGTTTTGTCTTTTCTTTCTAGGTTTCTCGGATTTCGGATTTCGAATGCCGGCGTTGTAGGGAAATATACGGAAGAATGGAAGAACGTTGACCTATATCTTTCACCCGCTCGTTGTCAAGTTCGCCACGCGCCCGTCCTATATTTTAAGGTATAGTGAATGAGAGAGAGAGAGAGAGAGAGAGAGAGAGAGAGAGAGAGGGAGAGAGAATGGGAGTGAGTGAGTGCTTACGCAAGAGAGTCAAATGTGCTACATTGAACATTGAGCTTCACTAAACCCGAATGTGGTACACAAAGATTATCAATTTATTTTCACGCAGTTGCCCAGTATTACTTCATTGCACTGTTGGGGAAACAGCACAGCTCACTTTATCTATTACATTCATTCAATTTTACGCACCACCAAATAAATATACACAGATACAAATACACACACACACACACACACACACACACACACACACACAAACATTAATACTCAGTTTTCTACTGCCTGCCATTAAGCTCTTTAAACATTCCACTGGCTCACTTCCATGCTCATTTATGTATATGTACAAAAGTTAATGAAACTTTGCAACTCGCAACTATATAGCAGAAGCAACAACAACAACAATGTTTGTATTAGAATTGATATCTTGAGATAACTAGGAAGCCTCCATTTCATTTCATTCCATTCCATCAGATGCGGACTCTCCAAGTATAAAAACATGAATGACATGCTGCCCCTCGTGGAATTTCCAATTCCAACTGGCCAATAGTCTCACAGTGACCTACTAAAAGGAAAACTAACACGTTCTCAATAGTTTTCATCCAGATACGCATATATGTATACGTATACGCAACGCAACGCACCACACATACACACACACTAAAAATATCATGATGAACACTTTTTATTAATGTCATTAATAGACAAACAGCAAGTTCCAACAATAAAATATCATTCTGTAAATATTAAACATTAAAATGATGACAATGAGTCAAAGTAAATGAAACCTCTCGCCGGCATGTTTGTCTCAAATTAAAGGTCATCAAGCGTAAAAAAAAAATTGTGCTTGGCCATTGGTATTGGATTTGTCCAACGACTCTCGACTCGACTCGACTCGACTTAAAATGAAAATAGAAATGGAGCAAACAAAAACCACAGCATACAATTTCATCATTTATATGTTATTCATACAATGTTTATCGTATATTCTCTCTTTGCTTCCACTGCTTCCAGTTTTAAATTCCACGAGGCTTTTTTCCATATGTACAAGAATGTTTGTGACACACTCGAATTGTGAATGATTGTGATTTTTTTTTGTTTTTCTAGAATTCTAGAACAGCCATGAGATAATAATAATGAAATTATTACGTCAATTTTGTGAGGTTTGCTTGTTGATTCTGCTACTGCTACGGCTTCTACTTGACAAAATTGATCGTCAGTCATGGAGAATGGAAATGAGGTGAGAGAGAGAGAGAGAGAGAGAGAGAGAGAGAGAGAGAGAGAGAGAGAGAGAGAGAGAGAGGACGAAGAGAGTCAGAGTTGAAGTTGAGAGCGTGTGGAGCTTGAATATCTAGAATCTATATAGAATGATGATAATACCTATAGAAAATGTAGTTTGTAGTTTGTAGGTTGTACTTTGTAGCGGTGGAATTGAGGAAAGTAGAGCATTTTATTCTTATATGCATTCTTGCCCGTGGACGTGTGTATTGGTGTGTTCGAACACTGTTCATTCTGTATACTTACTTTGTACACGGAACTTCCTCTAGCTGCGTAAAATTGCGTACGAATTTTGGCAAAGCTCACAATCATAGCGCATGGACTGATAAAACTTTGTTAAAGTCCAGACTATAGAAACTTCTAAACTACCTTTCCCTTTCTCATTTTCCTCGTTGCTTAACATTGAATCTAGAGAGGAAACTCGACTGCAGAGAAAGAGAAGGAGACAGAGAAAGAGAAAGAGAAAGAAAGAGAGAGAGACAGACAGAAAGACAGAATGGGAAACGGGAGGAGAGGAGGCACGAGTCCGGGTTTTTTGGCTCACACAAGGCCGGGTGAATTAAGAGCTGAACTCGAGACCTCGATCTTTCTCTCGCACAAACTCACATCTCCATACCATTCATTCCCTTCTCACTGCTTGCTTACCACGCACAGCCAAATAAAACTGTCTACTTTGTTGTTTCTGCATGCCAAAATTCTCTCTCTCTTTCTCTCTCTTCCGCTATAGCATGTCATTTCCATTCATTTCACTTCACGATGAACGTTTCATCCCAATTAACTTATTACGCACTACGCATTTTATACTTTATGTTCACGGGACAAAAATGTCATTACAAATAACCCTCACAGTCTCAGGTAAAAAAAAAATAAAGAAGAAGAAATTGAAGACATCCATCCATCGAGAATATTCTGATTTCTATATAAATACTTACTATAAATAGATGATGATTATAGTGAAGAATGTCCTCCAGACTGTTCCATAAATAAAAATGTGGGAATCCACGAGGGACAATACAATGGATGGACAAATCGTGTAAACATGGCTCAAGAAAGGACGTTGACAAATCCACTGACATGCAAGTTGTTGGTGTAATTATTAACATTATGATATGATATGATGGAGATGATTAGGATTTCCAAGTCAACAAGGGAATATCTGTGGATGGCGGTGTTAACTGCGTACAATTCAAAGGAGCTATCGAGAGCTATCTCAACGTGCTAAGATTGACAAAATGTAGGACGGAGATCATCTTTAAAAATAAACTGGATGTCTCCTGTATATTTCTATATGTATATATACATATATGATAATATTAAGTATTACACATCACATATCTATCTCTATCTGTATTTACTCCATAAAACGTGTTCATACGATATTCTGTCATGTGTGTGCATGCAAAAGATTTCAAATTGAAGGAGGAGAACATTCTACAGACATTTTTATACATGTCGATCTTTTTTTTCAAGTAATATGTAAAAAAAAAAAAATGTATTTTAGGTTTTCATTGTTAAAGTTTTGTTATTCTATCTGTATATGATGTTGGTGATTGTTCGTGTCGAGAGTGTGTGTGTGTGTGTGTGAATCGTCGATAGTTGTAGTGATACACATTTGAATATAGTAAACAAATAGAGAATAATAAAGAGAATCATTTGTTTGTTTGGTTGTGTGGTGTTGTGAGTAACCTTAAGTGAGGATCATCAATGACTAAAGATAATGTATGACACGTGGATTATAAATTGTCGTCTATGGACCGAGTGGATGAAGGATGAATCCTATCGTATCGTTCACTCCTTCCAGCCACAGTAGTATATATTTTTTTTAAATACGTTGGTGGTTGTTAGAGCTGTCAATGGAATGACTAAAGCTAAAGTTTATTTATTTTTTTTTTTTTGAAGAAGAAATTACTCTTAGTTTCTGTTAGAGAGTTTCCTGGTGTCCCTGACACGTGGATCCGAGCAACTTTGCCCCTTTACCGAGTCCCACTTTCAGCCACTTTATTATGCTATCTGCTTATACGTAACGAGTCATACACTCAACTCACTCACACACAAGCTTCTCTTTCATTTCCTTTACCTACAACTGACTATATATACAAGTAAAAGTAACGCACTTTTGAGGTTCAAAACACTTTTGCCTTCAAATATTCTCATATACTATGTATATGTATGGGAATAGGAATATGTACACAGCAGTCAGCAGAGGATATGTATCTATATAAACGCTCAGTATTTTATACTGTGAGACTCTACATACATAGTCTACAAGTCTACATCAACCATCAAACACACTACGCATGCTATGTCATATGTAGGTAACCTCTAAATTCTAAATCTTAAACACTATGTACTATGTACTACTCGACCACTATATAAAATATTATTATAGTTTCATACGACCCTGCTCATCAAATGCACGCACATTACATTACATGACATTACTACAATATGGCTACACATTTCAGCACTCTCACTGTACACTGTACGTACACACAAACAGTCCAACGTAAAAATATTTTATGACTTACGTAATAATGGGAATCGTTTCCAAATTAAATTCCTCCAAGGTTCCTTTTTTCCATAATTCCAAATAAAAATTATACGACCATCCGCATCGTGTTTTCTTTTTAATGGAAAAGGGAACGTTTTTTGATGAAAGTGAACCCCATTTTTTTTATTTTTTTTTTGTTTTCACAAAAAGTACCAATTCTATTTAAAGAATTTTACATAAGAGACTTTCACTTTTTTTTACCATAATATTTTTTATTTTTATTTTCCGTCTGTCCGGGAAGAATATGTGCAGCAGTGAAAAACATGGAAGGAAATCATCGGCGGGCCGCCGAGAAATCTGAACGGATTGTGAAAGATTATAAATATGTAAAAAAAACTTAAAGGGAACAACGCGTGGATTTGGTTGGGAAACTAAAGTAATTCTAGCCGCAAGCGACACGTGAAAATAATATTATGGTTAATAAAAAAAGGTAAAACAGATATGGACACAGTTGTATAAAATTATGTTTGTACCTTGTACCTACGTCATCTTCAAACTTCATCTCTTTCTCTCCCTCTCTCTCTCTCTCTCTCTCGAATCTTCCTCCCAAAGAACTGTTGATAGTTTTGTCGACTATACTATCAACTGTCAATTGAATGACTGGAATGGGATGACATTATAAAAAGATTTCATACGATTACAGATATATTTGACAGTGGCACAAAGTCTCAAGTCCCGTTTTCTTCCTTCCTTTTCCTCCGTCTCATTCTCTCATCCCAAATTTATGGTAAAACTTATTGAACTCTGTCCCAATTGTCGAGTTTTTGTATATATTTCATATGTGTATTTGTCTATATATATATATCGTATATATGTACACCATGGCTACTTATCGTTAGTTACTCCTTACAGTAAGTTGTAAATGTTTTAATAGAATTTTTGTATACGTACGTATGTTAAATATTGTGAGTACAAGGTACGTTTGAGGGGAAAACTATTTCAATTCATATAATCGTAAACTGTAAACAAGAAAGAGAAAAAAGTACACGTGGGAACAATAATACTACACAATTCCATATGTTCCTCAATGAAAATGTCTATCTCATTGTTATTTTTATTTATTTTTTCATACATATCTCATAGACTTTCCATTTAAATACGGCATACAATAACTGCTAAATATACAGATATATGAAGGACTACATGTGTGTCATCGTGTGTATGTGTGTGCGTGTGTGTACATATTGAAGCAGATATGTTTCTAATTTATTGAGCCCCATCAAAATCTAATATTTTCAATCTTGTGCACACATTAATGAACCATTAAAATATTTGACAATATAATAATAATATTAATAATGAATAAAATTGCCTGTATGAGTGTCGTCTGAAATGACTTTGAATTTGAATGCGAAACGGACGAGAGAGACTACTGACGAGGAGTGAGGTTGTGTGTGATTAATATCTATCCTCATAAATTATTGTAATGGAATAAACTCATCATGAGTTGCTGCTATACACATACTGCTAGTAAAATATTATCTATGTATATTCACTTGATTCAATAATCATTATCATTTTTCATGCGTACACTACTGATAGTACTGATTCCTGTACGTACTCACCTCAAACAAACAAACGTAGGTGTGTGTATACTGAATAATGCAAAATATACAACAATATCATTCAGTGTGTGTATATGTAGGCGGTAAATTGACACGATATACTCTCGCCACAGTTTCTATTCCATTTTCCCTTTACATTTTCCGCGTACTACCTTGCAAAGTGTGAAGATGATTGAAAGACATGGTGAAAGAGATATTATTATTATTTCATTTTAAAAGTTTTTTTTATCTGGGATGAATAAATAACTATTGTAATTACTTACTAATTTTTTTTTTATTGACAATTCTCAATTCAGTCAATTCAAATAATTTATTTGTCACTTTTATTAAGAGTCTCGTCACTTTGATGCCCCTTATATTATTATTTAGTAGCAGTATAATCAGGTCAAGTTTTTGAAGCTATAAGCTCGAATGCTTGAAGACTGCACAGTCCATTTAAATTTTAAAGAGGTTCAGTTTCCAAATGACCTTTATTTTTAAAAAAACTGGAAATATAAATGATTCATTTCAAGTATATTGTAATAATTATGAGTATTTAAACACGGCATGATAAGTCCTATGCAGTTTGTAACTGATATACGATTTCAAGTGTCGTTCAATAAGTGCTTTAAAGTTTAAGCTGATATTCTTTTTCTGGAGCCTCGTTCTGTCCTCATGCCATTATCATGATCGTTTTCTGTTTGCCCTCATAGTCAACTATAATCTGGTCCACGTGACATGTCACACGCCGGTCGGCTTCTTGTTGTTTAGTGGATTAGCCGGTGTGTCTTATTTTCTCAAGATAGATAATAAGGAGAAGAAGAGATATGGTCTACAACAAGTATTTAGTTTGACATGCATACTATTCATATTTTATGTAGTCGCTAAAAGCAAGTAGTGTAGAGTTAATCTAACATTGAGGAACAGATGACAACGGCAGAGTAGTACAGATATGACAGCCGATATCCTCTTCAAATCAAAAGAATTATTCTATATGAGTACAAGAAAACTATCCACGTTCGAATTTATAACTAAGGATTAATTTCAATTTCAAGGAAACTGTAAAATTGGGTCTAGTAAAATACGATCTTGTTGTCACGTAGACAATCTCGCCGTTTTTTTACTTACATTCAATTCAGTTCAAATGCTCACCAAAAAACGAGACGAGGAAATCAAATATGTAATCAACATTGAATATGTGAATAGACTTTCCTTGTTGCTTTTGTTTTCCGGATTTGAAAAGCAGCAACTCTTGAATTGTTTATTTTATTTCCTCTTTTTAAAAACAAAAATTGACACGTTATAAACGAGTAAGCGGTCAGAAGTTTATTAGATAATATCAGCATGTATGGTTATGGTAATGGACTTTGAAAATATGGCATAAATTCTGCGGATAACTCCATATTGGTTGGGAGTGCGTAAAACTGCTATTATATTTAAAAGAAAGAAAGGTTTTCCTAGTGTTGTTGGTGTGTATGTATCTGTATATAGTTTTCGTCCAGTTTTGTCCTGCAAGTTGTCGTCAGTGAGTGGTGCAAGTATATGGACTAATCAAAATCAATGAAGAGAAAAATGTTTAAAGTAATGACCGGACTACACGTCTACGTATATATATACATATACACGAATCAACTCGACACAAATCTACGCACTCACACACAGCAAGTACAAACTTACATACAATGTATGTAGACGAGCCCTGAGAATGAAGAACTCTATATTCAAGAAGCAATTAGAAACTTGCGTGTGTTTTTCCGCTTCTATTTGTCCTTAGCCTTCGAAAGGAAAAATGAAAACCATGAACTTCCATGTTGACGGCCCCGAATAAGATTGTGAACGTACAGTACTTACACACACAGACACACACACACATGAATACGCACACACACACACATCAACACACATAAAGCCATAGCCAAGGAACAACATGGCTACAGAATAGAGTCACACGTGTAAATGACTCTTGAGCGGACTCTGAAGCTGAAATCATCCTCGGTGTGTTCTACTTTTCTGCAAAATTTTCTGTCCTTGCTTACTACTTTCTGTTTTGTCACTTGAATGGGCCACATGCGTCACATTATATAGTCCTAGTCATGAAAACTTTTTAGTACATTAAGCCAATATATAGTTATAAAGTCAACTCAAAATAAAGGGGGAAAGAACTATAATAATAGAATAGAAAATATATATAGTAGAGGAGAACTGTTTCATATATTTTATTGCTTCTCTCTATCTATCGCTTCGAGTCCTTCTATCTTCAGCTCAATGAATATCAAATATTATACATGCTCTCCATACAATATCTATACAACATTTTGTTCATGGGAAATAAAATAACTCAGCGTCAGTAGGACTCACAGTCAGTAGTCAAACAAATATAGCAATCCGATTTTGTTTATGCTCCAAATATTGATATTATTTCTGATACTGATCATAATTACTTGAAGGAATGACTATATGTAGGTATAACTATATATAATAATAATGTCCATACATTCCACAGTCGTATACTGGTATACTTACCGTTTCCACATGTTTGTCCCTTGTCACATTTTTCCTCACTGAAGGATGAGACATTTTTTCGTCCTACCCGAAAAATTGAGGGAAGAGGAAACAGCCAACGGATGTGGTGGAGAAAGTCGACTTGTACGCATTTGTATGAGAATTTTCACTTTTAATGGATTATATGGTTGTGAATTTTATTTATGCTCTGATTCAAAATAAGATTATGAATTCGAATGATCATGCCATATATATATGACCACGTGCTATAGTAATAATATCTATGATGATAATGCTTGTACATGGATCAAGTACGATATATATACATGATAAAAAGATTAAAGAGTATGTGGATTGAAGAATATGTTAAGATATCATTTTGAATAATAGATTTTATTGATTCATAATTTAAATATGATCATGATTCATGATGTATTATGTATATGTCTGAAGTCGGTATATTTTGTTTTTTATCGTTTTTTTTGGGCATGTATCATTTTTAGGTAGTTTTATACAATATATCTTAGTACATAGTATAATTATCATATATATACAACACTCATGTGTGTGTATAATATATGTATAATTATTGAACACATTCAGCAGACTATGTGGACATAAAAATAAAGCTGTCTCCTCATCATTTTGGTTTTTTGGTATCAGTTCCAAATATTCAATCAAAAAACCATTATTATTATTATTACTCATAATATATAATAATCGTAATTACATTCTTATTTAAATATTATATCTAAATCAGATAATCTAATAATTAAATATCTATATATTTATATTAGCATTAAATTATAGAGTTCTTACACGTACATTTATTAGTATTATTATTATTATTTCTCAATTATTATTATTATTCATGGTTGTATGTTGTACAGTTTCTCTGCAGTATGTTACATATATATATATATGTATATTCAGTACGCTCTGTAGTTTTCTTTTCCCTTATCATCATTTATAGAGTATCGCGGATCGAAATTTACAAATGAATTCATATGATGATTTAGAAAGTTAGACAGTTTTTAATTATATAGAATAACCGAGAATTCAAATATGTTACATTTTATGTATTTTTATGTAAAATATAAAGCATAATACACAAATGAATAATATTTTATATAGTTTCTTTTCATTTCCTATAATAATGTATAGGCAATAATTCCTTTGTTACCACACCATTATATATATATATATATATATATATTTACACTATATATTCATTTAAATTTTTTCGATTCAAATTTTGATATTCCATACAAAACGCTCAACATATACAATATATTTGGTTGTGTAATAATACAGAGGTATACATAGGGTATATATAGGGTATATATATAGGCTTTTTGAAATAATAAATAACAAACCCTCGCACTTATTGTTTTTTTTCTTCTTATTACCAATGAATGAATGAATTGTTAAAATGAATAATTTTATTTAACAGCTGATCAAACCAACGATTATATATAATGCATAATATAAGTTTGGCCATTTTGGGTTCACTTCACTCTGTCAGCAAATTGAAATCAAAGGGGAAACTATATAGGGAAAATACACTCCACACGTGCCCATTCACACGACCATCATAAAGATTTATAATCAATCAATATATGTACCCCTCGTGTGTGTGTGCATCTTTCAATAGTTTTCGTACTTGTTTCCTATTTGTACGATGGATTTTTAGTAGTCATTGCCTTCACTATACAGTTAATAACTGCTCATTCGAGTTGGCATTTCAAGACAATCAAGTGCGAATATCCCGGCGTGTGTCAAACTCCACACGTGTGTCATCCCTTTGTTTTTGCATATATTTATTATTATTATTTATACCAGCAGCTCCATATATTTGTGTATATTGATATTGTAATGTGTAATGTAAAATGGTTTGACAATCATTCAAGCTTTCTTCGAAGTCAACAAGAGAAAACATATACGCGGGCTTTGGAATATAAAGTATAAGGGGGAAAAGTTGTTGTTGTTTTTTTAATGTACTAAAAATTAAAACATCCTTATTTAACCCTTTGCATAAAACCTAAGTACATCCCACGCGATAAAAGTCTCAAATATTTTCAATATTATTGTGTATCCTTAAGAATGTTTTGACATGTACAAGAATCAAAAGAAAACTATACAGGGAAAACAAAAATTTCATCAACTTTTTTTGTAACCTTACACTTTTGTCTGCATGCCAAGTTTCATAGATCCATTTAATGTACAATTGGCTATGAAATCATTGGTAGCCTTCCTTAGCATCATAATGATAGTAAACATACGCACATTCAATTTCATAGTCATGAAATCTGAACTTCTTTCCATATATAAACCTATATATTTGCATATATGCAAGGACCATTTTACACAATTTACAAATACAAATACCGAATACATATATATATAGATTTACCAAATACTGTACAAACGACCAAATTATATTTTTTATGTGTAAACTTACAGACATAGAGCGAGTAGAGAGTGTATGTACACCTGTATAGATTGGATAGATATTATATTTATAATAATTTGTATGAATTTGGGAATATGTATGTAAGTATATAATATAATAACAATGGTATCCAATATATTTTGGGTAAAAAACTATATAGAGTATAGTACATTATCAGTTAGTCAAATGAGAGTTGCATCGCAAGGATAATTCTAAATAGAAATTCCTGGACTTTGAATACATTTTTTGGATAGTCCATGGTCAAGAGCTTGATTAAATAAATGAGTATGCAGTGAAGCATAACTTTTTTTTTTATTTACTTCATTCAAATTTAAAATCCACAATATGATAACGATTATACTTTGCAGTAACATATAATAACATGTTTTTTTGATGACAATATGATTTCTGTAAAGAGCAAACTACAGACAACGTACACAATATATATAATTGTATATATTGATATTTTAACCATACTCGATCATGTATGTATGTACATGTGTAAGAAATTCGTAGTGTGAATAATAATTTAATTTGTAATATAAACTATATATTTATATTTTATAATAACAATCAGTTCAAAATATACGTAGCAAATTATTACACTAATGCACCTTTTGCTGTGTCACCTCAAGTTATAAAAACTTTAAAAAAGATGAGAATACACACATATATACGTACGTGTCTGTGTGTAGTACGGAGTAGTAATAATAATTAAGAATGGACAATAATTCTTATAGGATTATCAAAAAAAAAAAAAAAGATTGAATTGATAACTGTATATATAAACAGTATATTAATATTATATTTATATCGTAACAATAATAACATAAAGAGAAAGTCTGTAGACTATATTTGTAAAATCTTAATGACAGCGAGATGATACTAGGAATATGCATCTGTAAAATGAACACATTGAATCCAACGACATTCAGTCGCCCCACGTACATTTTATCCCTCAGTGTGTACTATTTGTGTACCTCGGTTTGCATTTTATAGCATATATAATTGCTATTGTCTATTGAAATCCATTTCTTTTTTTTTAAATTTCAATTATTATATTCTTTCCAAATACTTTTTGATTAGTGATTTTGAATATATAATATATATTTTTTTCAATATCTGTACTGCAGCAGACTCGGAAGAAACCATTTTGTATATAGTCGTCAGTCAATCTGACTCTGAGTTCAAAAAT
Source organism: Gisinianus flammeolus (assembly GCA_034699125.1). Classification (NCBI taxonomy): domain Eukaryota; kingdom Metazoa; phylum Arthropoda; class Collembola; order Symphypleona; family Katiannidae; genus Gisinianus; species Gisinianus flammeolus. The sequence continues at coordinate 10,712 of JAIUND010002096.1, read as the reverse complement.
GTAAGGGCGAGATGAATGCGTCTGTTTATTAGGTACGCAATTTCACGTATATATTTCGCAGTACGTACAAGTAGAAAAACTATATACTACTGAAAAAAAGTCTAGAGTTTCTAGTCTCTCATTATCATCATGTATGTATGTAGCAATATAATATATAATTATTATTAGGTATAGACTTTTTATTTATTTACACTATCATTAATGAACACATTGGGTGTGGTAGAAACGCTACGTTTCCGGCTTGAAAAAGTCCTCCCCTATACGACACTTCACATCACATCATGCCCGGAGAACGGAATGAGATTCGTCCAGTGTTTTTTTTCTTTGTATAGTATGTAATATGTTTGTTTTCCCTTTTTACACATACTTTTATATTATATACCATATTTATGCTTGTATTTATATGTATATATTTATGTATAACTTTGAGTTTTAGTTTAATGACGTAATGTAATTATTATTATTATTTTTATCATGTAGTATGTAAGTGTGTCGGAAGCATGAAATCCAGACACAAAATGTGAGCCTGGTTAGATTTTTGGAAAAAATTTCCATTTCATCAATATCAATAATAATAATATCCGTCAACATTATTATCAAATAAAAATATCCACCTTTGCGTATTACTCGGATTACTCCTTGTTTCCTGCTCACACATAACCATAAACAAGTGTGTCTGTCACTCCATATTTTCTTATTTACTGTATGCACACTCTACTCCAGTTTAAGATGATATCATATATACTACTGATTAATTAATTGTATGGCTGAATTTGTGTAACACAATTTAACCTGTTATACTAGCAATATATATATTTCCTATTAAAATGTATCTACTCAAAATTAATTACATTGTAGATAAGGGGATTTTTCCCACTTCTCATTTGCCACATGAAAACATGTGAATACAAAGTTGCCGAGTATTTCATGGTAAATTAATCAAGCTCAAAATCAGTTCAGCCCCAGATTGAATATTTTTCTTTAAATTTAAAAAAAAAATATATGTTTCTCATGGGCAGTAACAAGAGAAAGTGGGAAACGAAAATTGGTAAAAGTAAAAGACTGTCGTTTTTAGCATTTATCCCCGGGATTTAATTTCTATTACATAACGAGTGTGAGAACAGGTAACAATACGGTGAATTTCTATTTTTATATATACAAGATGAAGATTCATTCCATTTTCCTTCGCAATGCAAATGCTACCGTCTTTATGGGTTTCCATCTTAAAGCTTTCCGTACCATTTCCTCTTAAATCTTACACCTTACCAATGAAGGTTGTAACTATAGAATTTAATAATTGAACTATTTTATAATATTAATTAATTTATGCATGCATGTGTATGTATTTTAAATATATATTTAGTTATATAATATGTATATGTATGTGTATAAGTTACTACCTCGCTATATGTATGTTGTATTTACAAGACTAATATACAATTCCATTATCATTGCGCAATTCTTTCTAGTCCTACAAAGTTATTTGGTATTTAATAATATAATATCTCTACAATATAATAATAATAATGTATTACTGACTGTACCAAATCCTTTTTCATTGTCAAGAATACAAAAAGTGACTTACACCGATATTGCAGTGTGTAAATACACTTTTATATTCTGTCCCTGATCATGACCATGGCCAAATGTCTTGTGTTTGTGTGTTCACAGTTCTTTCTTTTTTTTAAATGATTATAATATGATATATCCGACTCTATCCTTTTCATATATACCCTTTTCCTTCGTTCTCATATTTCTTCGCTTTCTTTTCAAACATCATGAATTCATGGAGAAAACCATCACCGGTGGAAAAAAAACTTTCTCTCTATACATATTTGTTTTAAAATAAATAATGAGTGAAAACGTCAACAAATTTAAATATATATTCTACTATTGTAAAGTTTATGTTTTCATGTTGCACATGGTAAGAAGAGAGAGAAAGAGAGAGAAAAAAACAATAACATATGATGAAATATCTTAACAATATAATATCTATTTATATGTACAGTATAGTGTAAAAGTGAGTTGATTTTTTTTGAGAAATATATTAAGAAAAATTTTAATAATGATTTATAATGTAATTTACTATGATAATATTATATGTACTTGTTATGTCAATAGAGATACCTAATTGTATTTTTCGTAAGTTTTATGTGCATGCCCGTCTTTCTGTTTTTCCCTTCTTATAGGATCTCAATATATAAAACCCAAAAGACTCTTCCTATCCTTTCTATATATCTTCTATAATATAATTATTATATCTCTGTAATTCATATCATAAAACCCAACCATTGTTTAATATATATAATACATATACATTGTATTTTATACAACTTACAAGTAGTAGTAGTAGCGGTAGTTATTTTCTCAACATATACTCTTTTCCTGCCCTTTCGTTTCCATATTTGGTTTAGCCCTATATTGTATATATATATTATATTATATCATAAAATTCATTAGAGAAATAAGTTCCGTCTGCCAATCTGTACAGATAATTTTCTTAATACATATAATATCGTTTGTCCAACAAAAAAAATTGTCCCATGCTTTCACTCATATATTTCAATTCTAATATATATATGTTAGGAGTAGGTGTAATATGTAATTATTTATATACTATACATAAGTATGTGATCTACAATACATTATAGTGTACACTGTACAGTACATATTACAACTTGACGAAACACTGACCGTACAAAAGTCGTCGAGAAAATTACATACATTTTTACCATTACTTACAGCACCCAAATCAGCTGACGTACGGAATTCGGACGACCATGTACCTTCGTACGACTAAAAGTAATTTCCAAAAAGTAGCTACAAACTACTACACTAATTGAATTTTATTTTATTATAGATTTAGAAAATTTTGCTTATTTTTTATTCTTCTGCTACCTACACCTACCTACACTCTCACAACATCAACTTTCTCTCTTTCTAACAAGTAAAATAAACCATCTCACTTTTCAAGCTTTCCCTTCCTCCTATATTATATCCATATAATATATGTTATAAACACACTATCTCTCTCTCTCTCTCTCACATAAGAATATCTTTCTCCGCTCACTCTTCCCTTTCTCTTTCTGCTATGTAGGCGTGCAGGTAGACTTTCTTTTGACTTGTTATTGTATAAATCGAACTAGCTAGCCATTGATCTTGCATAATTTTCTCCAACTATATATAACTAAACAATAATAATATATATATGATTTTACCTAATACGATGATAAACAATGTGTAAATAATAATCAAAATGTAAAATTTTATGTACACATTTTTTACATTCAAATTGAAAAGATTGTGAACAAACTCGTTACATAAGTAAATAAGTATAGGTATACTAAATTTATGTATGGATATATTATTCATTTGAAATTAATTGTCTACTGTACAATTAAAGCTAAATAATGTCTTGTAATGAATTAGTACAGTATACAGTACCCTAATCATATAAAGCATGTAAATTATTAAATATAGTAATACTTGGGAAAAATTTAAACGACTGAAAAATATATATGTACCTATATATACTTGATTACTTAAAAAAACAGGAGGAAATGTTTGTAGAAAAAAGGCTAGCTAGAGATTTCAAATATCAATTTCACTGTTAAATTTTGTGTGTAAGTACATTTTTTTTTAAATACGGGAAAATAAATCATCTATAAACCAATTGGTATTCTCTCATTATATGTATGCACATTGAAATTTGTAATACATATATATATATATAGAAGATATAATTATTATCATGTGTAAATTGTAAGGGTGAACTTGTATGTATGTTTTGTTGTATGTAAATGTATGTTCTATGCAAATGTTCTTGAGAAAACAAGAGTTGTGTATACACACATCATATTTCAAACACACATGATTCAAAATCTTTGTATCAAAGATTAAAAAAATACATGTTCTATATTATGATTAGTTAATACTCCCTCTTGAACTTCCTACAAGATTTTTTCTTAAAGCTTTTTTAGCAAAAATGTCCTTTTTTTGGTCTGATACGATTAGCACACAGAACATTCTATTCTATGGTCAGTTCTTCATCAGCTGGCTTAAAAACTAGTCAATTAAATTCCTCTTGTGTCTTTGTGTAGTAATTATATTCTCTATTATGTAATTTAAGTAGTAAGTAATAATAATAATACAGTATATCAATATTAGTCTCTATAATATATATATATATATGTGTTATCTATCGAAGACAAACTTATTATTATTAAGAATCTTATGAGCACACTGGACAATTTTGTTATATCGACAAATAGATATAATATTATATTATATATACATAAACATATAGGGCTTTCTCTCTCTCTTCCTCTTTTTTCCAAAAAAAAAAAACCTTGTCATCTCTCTCAATCATCTTTTCCGAAGCTTTATATTTCCTTTCCCTCTTATCACCTGCATAGATATTGTTACTATCATCATCATTATTATACATATTATATTATTATTCTTGCAATATATATATACTTTTCTCTCAAAAATAACCAACTCCACACACCAACTTTCCTCACCATATATTTCCTACACTTTTACTTACGTTTCACTCCTCTCTTTACTAACATATAAAATCATTATGTAAGACCATTAAATAAAGCTTTAAAAAAACACGTTTCCTTTAAAAGTTTAAAATCCAAAACAAATCATTCACCTGTATATATATATACATCATTTGAAGTTTTCTTCTTCGTTGACTGATATATAAATAATAGAGAGATTGCACATTTGGATGATTTCAATTCATCCAAGTTAAATCGAGACTTTCTTTTGGGTGACTTTAACTTGGATGAATTGAAATCATCCAAATGTGCAATCTCTCTAATGTAATTGAATGAATAATAACAATATAATAATATACATGTAAGCAAATAATATTACTACTACTCTGAATCAGTTAAACTATATATAATGAACACAAGTTTATCTTTGGTAAAATTGTAAATGCAGAGCTGATTTGTGCACCATTTTAATAATAGTAATAATAACAGCTATACTATTTCATATATATTTCACTTTTTTTTCACTCACAATAAATTACAACTATATGTAGCGGAAATTCAACACTTTTTGGCAACTATTGTAATTTTTGGAAATTAATGCCAAAAATGTGACCCATACTTAAAAATTTTAGTACAAAAGGAAAAACTATAGAAAGAAAGAAAGACAATGATAAGTTGAGCAGTTGTCTTTGAAAAAAAGATTTGAAGACTGAAAAAAAGAAAGTGAGAACAAAAGACAAGATTTTGGAAAATTGAATTCCACACGAACTGAAAAAAAAGACATTGCAAATCGCAACCATAATAATAATAAATTACTGACGAAAAACACAACAGTCTTATTCAATTATCCAAAGCAATTAAGTGTCTCAATGAAAACAATCAGTGCATAATAACTATCCAGTCAAAATAATACTATTTTTTTAATAATATTTTATACGCAAAATTGCAAATATTATTTTATAAATATAAATATTCAGTTTTGACTTGACAAGACTCGTGCACTCAACTCTGACAAAACTGTGTGTATAAATAATACACACAATAATGTATGAAAAACTTATTATCTTCAATCTTTCATTAAAATATGGCAGTTAAACAGTTTCTTTTTTCAGTTAAAACTTAAAACATATACTTTTTTAAAAATAGGTCTCATTATAATTATTTAGCAATGTTTTCCTTTCCTATATAGTACGTAGTCTAAAGTTTTCTCGTGTGTATGTTGTATATTTAATACAATGTCAATTGTTGGTTCCATTCAAACTAAACTAATTATTATTGACCTAATTTAATGTGTTGTTTAAAAGTATTACTTAAAATTTAAATACTCTCTCATCCATATTTTAGGCATAGACAGTGTTTTCAGTTTTTTTTATATATGTATAGCAAATTTAAAATGTATTTCTTTTTTTTTCTCCGGGAAAATATATATTATGCAAAAATGTATAATATTCTTTTTTATATAAGGAGTTGATCAGTTTTTTATCAGTAATTATTATATATTTCACTGTATATTATTATTATTATGTATGTATGTGGACGTAAACTCTTGTTGTTGTCTACTATATAATATATATATGTATGCATGTTTTGTCACTGAAAATTTTTCAGATACCTGCTATATTGATGCTCAATCGCAGATTCCATATTATTTATGAATAACACATACGACACAATAATAATATTTGTTTTAAAATATATTATAATATATAGGTACGATTTACCGAAGGCCTACACCTTTATTTAAAAGTCTTTTCCGTGTGTGATTACCTTAGACAAAGGTACTCTAAGTGTGTATGTGTATCATAAACAGAAAATCAAATTAAAGGGAACGATTTTATCAATTTAAATTTTAACGTTTACATTTTTGTATCTTGGTATTATATATGTATCTGTGTAAAATGAATTGTTTGTATATGTAGAATGTTCCACTGTATTATATGTGTGTATATATATACGTGAGAAAATCGTGTTTAATATGTATAATATATAGCTAACTTATAACGATATTGATCTACTTATGTACTACATTAATATAACAATATAAGATAACATATAAATGTTATATATTATACCTATATATGTGTGTACAGTAAATAGCTTAAAAATTTTAAACTATAGTCAGTAGTTAAACTAAAAACTAAAAAGAAGAAGAATAAAAGTATAGTTGTTGGATATATAGTATGTAGTAATAACATTTATAAATAATAGTATATAAGACGAAAAAAAAACCTTGTAATAATTAAAAAGACAGAAAGAAGAGCCTTAGGTGCATTTTTCAGCATACTGAATAACAGAGGAGAGCCTAAGTCTCTGGGACAGGATGGACTCGGTAGAGGATGAAGAAGAGGAAGAAGGAGGAATTGGATGATTCTCTTGAGCATATTTTTCAAGAATGAGACTTGAACGCTTTCGAGGACCATAAGAAGATTTTCCTCTTTTTTCAGCATGTGAGGATCGGGAGGGAGGAGAATGATGATGATGATAATCATCAGATAAATCTTCAGCAGACTCACTAAGACCCGGAGTGGATCGAGGAGTTGTGGAAGGAGTGGGACTTGTCATACTATTTCTGGGTGAGACGGATCTTCTTGAAAAATCTATGCACATTTCTGGACTCTCTGGATTACTATTTGGTGGACTATGGATTTGCATTAAAGTGTGCACAGTCGCACTATTCCTCATACTACTAAGATTATTATGATGATGATGATGGTTATTACTACTATTATTAAGATTATTCGATACTCCCATTGTCATTGTTGGGAGATGACTGGCAGCGGTAACAGCTTTCGAACCACAAGTGAGTGCTAGTGCGAGTACACCGCCAGGCGTGTAACCCCCATTTGGAAATCCATCTCGACTATTATCCGGACTTCGGGATCTGTCCCTTGATCTAGACCTTGAGTATGAATTACCGTTGTTGTCATTCCGAATAAATTGTTTTATGGGGAATGCACTCAAATTTTCTGGTAAAGGTATTTCACTCTCCATTGAATTTCGGTCAAAACGACTACGATTGAAATTGTAATGACTGTTGTTATTATTATTATTGTTGTTGTTGTTGCTGCTGTTGTTGCTGCTACTATTTAGATTATTATTATTATGAGAGTGATGATGGTGGTTGTTGGTGTTTGAGTTGTTACTACCATTAACTTGATTATTATTATTATTATTATTACTAGTATTATGTTCATTGACTGAAATACCACCATTATTCACTAATGCATTACTCGGATTTTGAATTCCATAACCAAATTTCTCTGTAAAGGCGAGTACTTTATCTCTAATACTAGAGCTATGAAGGAAAAGCTTATCTCGTTCCCGTGATGATGAGATGTCAATTGGAGAAGACTTTGGGGGTGTCGTCAGGCCCAAATTCAACGATTTAAAGTTGATCCCATTCGAGTTGTTGTTATTATTATTGGCATGTCTGGATGGACTCCCGCCGTTCACACTGTTGTTGCTCCCACTGTCCGAATTATTATTATTATTGTTGTTGTTATTATTATTATGCTGATTATGATGATGGCTGCTCAAACTGCTCGATGAGTTATTACTGGGATGTGGTGGAAGCTTGGACGTCACATATAAGAACGTTGTGCGTGATTGAGGTGCTTGATGCACCTGAATACTTGGAGGGAGCATCGGGTATGGCAGATTGGCAATACCAGAATTACTAGTACCATTATTATTTGAACCACCACCATGATGAAAACTATTATTGTTGCTGCTGTTGTTGTTGTTATTGTTTCCATTCTGATGATGATGATGATGGTGGTGTTGATTATTATGGATATTTGGCTTGAAATGATTGTTGTAAGGTGGGCTGGGTGGTGTATCAATTGTTGGTGAGTTTTGTGAAGAGATTTCCGAGTCACTGGATTCACGATTTTCTTTGTCTGAGTGTTGGGGTGTCTGTGAGACGGATGAAGGCGAGAGAACACCCGGGTCTAGAGAAACACTGCTCGATGATGGTGAGTGGGGGAGGTTGGGTGGATTTGAGTCGGATGAATGCGTTTTGATGTGCGTTTCCAGAGCTTTCTTTGAATTGAATGTCCCATTACACAGTGTACATTTGTAAACTTTCTCACCATAATGTGCAACCTGGAATCCCAACAGAGAGAGAGAAAGCATTGATAAATGATGAGAAATAAGGAATGAAGATTGTGATGCTTCATACATTTACTACTAAGCAATCTACATGATATATATCATGACATTGAATTACAAAAACTAACCAACTCATTAATTAGTCTATAATATAATTATAGAGAATGAAGAAAGGAGAGGAGTGATTATTACCTGATGAAGTTTAAGCACATGATTGTATCCGAAAGATTTGCCACAAATGTCACAAGTATACGGTTTCTCCCCGGTATGAGTTCGAGTATGGACTTTGAGCTGTTTGGAGCAGGTGAAACCCTTATTGCAAACTTTACAGACGTACGGTTTCTCCCCCGTATGTGTCCTCATATGAATGACCAACTGACCACTCTGGATGAACGTCTTTTGGCAAATAGTACAGCGATGAGGTCGTTCTCCCGTATGAATCCTCATGTGACGATGCAATTTCCCGCTGTGCTCAAAAGCTCTCTCGCACACCTCACATTTATAAGGACGCTCTTTGGTATGGATACGACGATGAACCGACAAGTTTTCTTTGACCGAGAAGGACTTGTTGCAGTACTCGCACTGGTAGGGCTTCTCCCCCGTATGTGTTCTGTAGTGACGAGTCAATCTTGCTGGCACTGTATTGACAATACAAAGAATAAGACTATCAGTTGCCGAAATCCAAAAATTCATTTTTAAAAAACTCCACCTCATTCTCATACATATTATATATATGCTATGTGATCATAAAATGAATAAAATCCCCGGAAAGTAGGTATATAATATATGCATGGAATTCCTATATGTATATTATAAAGAGAAGGGAAAAGAAAAGAAAGAATGTATGAAGTAAGAAGAAGGTATAAACAAACCTGCAAACGTTTTACTGCAAATGTCACATTGGTACGGGTCTTCTCCTTCCCGATGAGATCTTAAATGGTTTTGGAACGTATTCTTTTGTTGGAAGTTTTTCCCACAGAAGCCACATTGGAACCCATTGAGGCCACTACTGTTACTCCCTGCACTCCCACCCGTCCCAACACTACTACTACTACTCCCAACACCACCAACACCACCTTTGTCCTCCAGTCGGCTGGATGTCCCATTCACATCCGGTCCAGGGTATGTGTATAAGCTCACTTCTGGAGTACAAACGACTTTCTGACCACCAGACAAGCAGTCAGTCGATGATGATGAATTATCTGGTGCTTTGAACATTGTGGGGAAATTGGCCGATATGAAATCCATCATAATCGTTGACATATCATCTATGCATTTGCATCGAAGAGAGGGAGAGAGATGAGCAGATGAGCACCTCTTTTTTCAGTTAACCTTCAATTGAATTTTCCACCTGAAATCCACAAATGAACACACAAAAATAAAATCACATAAAGAACAACATGGTAAAACAGTAAATACCCACACATTTTATTTAAATATACATTTTAAACTTTAAATGTCAATCTTTATTTTATCTGCTACCTATACATATATATATATATTTAAAGATTAACAATAAAAAATAAAAGTAACCACTTGAGAGACAGAGAGAGAGAGAGAGAGGGAGACAGAACTTGAGAATTGTATAGGTATACTTACGGAAAAATAAAAAATAAAAAAATATATGAGATGATTTTCTATCATCAATATATCACAATTCACAATTGACAATTATTCCAGAATTGACTTTTCTATAGTGCACACACACTTGCATATATTCTACGCAATTTCCCTACCCGATGCAGGAATATGTATCAACAACTCAACTCAACTATACTGTACTACGTTTATTATCAGACAACTTGCTGACGTGACTCCCTGATTCATGAAATGTATGAATTCCTCGGGAATTTATATAGGGAGAGAGAGAGATGGGAAATATATGTACCTATATATACGTATAAATGTACATACTATTACTATTATGTACAGGTATATGTAGTGTGGTATGTATACAGATGTAGATGGGAAAAGGAAACAAGTCCATTGAGTTTAAATTGTATGTTTTTGTGTAGTAGTCTCTCTCTCTGTCTTTCTGTGTGGAAGTTCGTTCGCTGTATATATTGTGTGTGTGTGTGTGTGTGTGTGTGTGTG
>JAIUND010002095.1:0-25907 GCA_034699125.1 Gisinianus flammeolus | reverse complement strand
CATTATTGTAGAGCAGGTCATGAGGGACAATAATGTCGCTTGACCCAAAGCTCCATCTCTAATAGTTTGACCTCCAGAGCTGGTCAACTCGGTCAAACGAAATTAAGGAAAATAATTATAGTACGATTTTGAACTTAACAGACGATATACTTAATAGACAGAAAAGCAATGGGTGTTGTATATATTCGAGTGGATTTTGATTTTGAAGCTCTATACAAGAAAGTTAATACGTACGTAATATGAAACTGAATCCTCTCGTGTTCATGTCCGTGTTTGCGTTTGTGTTTGTCCTCAACTCTCGTCCATCCACGTGGTTTCCTAATACATATAGCATATAAAGTCGTCGAGAATTATGATTATACAATCCATATTATTATTATACAATGGACCGGATTCTCAATTCCACATGCATATACATATATACACACTCCATATTGCATAAGGATTTCAGATTCAGAGCTCAAAGCACACACACACAGGAGAGGGAAATGAAAAATGAATGAGCAAAGTCCACACACACACAGCATGCACACACACACATAGTTCCTTAAATTGTGTGGAGACTCTTCGATTTGGAGTGAAAAACTCTGCATTTTGCATTGACTTTTGTTCTTTTCCTCTTTTGGACACTTTTTGCTGTGTGGTTGTGTGTGTGGACGACATTTTAAACATATTAAAATGGAAAGCACATTCGTCGACTATTCAACTCCCGCCGGGAAACTGCAACTCTTTCTCAGCAGGTACAAAAAAATCCGTGTACTCACTTTTATACAGTGTACACACACAATTTGACAATTGTATATACAACACATGTAGAAGACCGTAAGAAAAGGGGCCATTTACGCAAACCTATTGATTCTGAGTTATAGCGCTTTGAATATATTCTCGGCTGTTTGGCGCGTAAATAAGTTTCTCAATGATTGTAATTGAATTTAAATTACACACATCATCGGTTTACTTTAATTTCGAATTTTTGAAGAAGTTTAATGACCATCTTAAATTACTTTTGGTCAGTCAAAATGTTTTAAACTTGCCCTAAAATATTCTTCATGTTCTGCACTATTGTCCATTAATATGGAAAAAAATATTTTACGTAAATGGTCCCTATTCTGGCGGAGAACCTCATATGTATATGTATAAGGAAAATGAAAAACTTTGACCATGTTCTTTGACAAAATCATTGGGGTTTTTCAGGATTTTGAGGATTTTCTTTGTACAAAGTATATTAATTAAAAACGTTGTGGGATTTCCTTTCAAATTCAAATGGGGAAATCCCAGGGAAAAATCCAATATGAAAGTGTTTTGTTCTGTGCGTTTTGTTGTGTGTACGAGAGAGGATTTAAATTTGGAATTGTTAATTATGATTCCCGGCGGGGGTTTGACATTTGAAATTTTTTGAATTGAATATATAATTGTATAGGATTAAATGGACGCATGTGGTGGCGGCTGGAGCGGTGACGGCCCTCGTTTTCCTCGCTCTCGCCGTCTTTGGTGAGGATTGAAGTCAAAAAAAAAAAAAAAAAAACACAACATACAAATTGATGGGATGATTCGTAGAAAACAAAGCGGGAGAATTGAAGGGGGATTTAATTTAAATCTGAATATATATATATATCGTCTGTTAAGTTCAAAAAAGGACGATAATCATTTGGCCCCAGTGGGTGAATACACATTGTGTGCATACGCATATGCTGCGTCGGGGGCCAAACGATTATCCACCTTTTTTTAACTTAACTGACGATATACTTATTGAATAAATTGAATTTGAATGTGTGTGTGTGTTTTTTTTTTTTTTTTTATATATATAGCGGGAATGTTGGGTGATGCCCCGGAAACTGCCGTCTCCACGATCCCCGAGAAACAAACATTACCGGGAATGTACATTACATTTGACGGAGGGCCGGATCCGAGTCCGTACGAATTCTTTGGGCTCAATCAACCCTGGCATGATGACCCAAATTCTCCCATCCCGATGCATCTGGTCCTTCGAAATGCAGTCATCAATGCGACGCTCCTCAATCGAGGACTGCGGAACACTTTAAATTGTCAGACGATCGACATTGAAGCCGTTTCCATCCTCGGGAATTTCACTCCCGTTTTCCTTCCAGCCCTCACCGACTTTAAATACAATTACATTGGGCCACTCCCAGTGGACAAGAATGCATTCAATCGGGAACCGGAAGTCCTCAAGGAAATCCTCTGGTTTGAGAAGGTCAACGGGACGGAATGGGACATCACCAAGGACCTCGCTAATTTAGGTATAAACAATAAACAATCCCAAGGGAATTCAGAGAAATTCAGAAAATTCGAAGTGAATTTAGAGAAATTTAGAAAATCTCAATGGAAATCAGAGGAATTCGGAAAATCCCATGGAAATTTAGAAAATCTCAATGGAAATCAGAGGAATTCGGAAAATCCCATGGAAATTCAGAAAATCTCAATAGAATTCAGAGAAATTCAAAAAATCCCAAGGAAATTCAGAAAATCCAAAGGAAATTCAGAAAATCTCAATGGAATTCAGAGAACTTCAAAAAATCCCAAGGAAATTCAGAAAATCTCAATGGAATTCAGAGAAATTCCAAAAATCCCATGGAAATTCAGAAAATCCCAAGGAAATTCAGAAAATCTCAATGGAATTCAAAGAAATTCAAAAAATCCCATGGAAATTCAGAAAATCCAAGGGAATTCAAAGAAATTCAAAAAATCCCATGGAAATTCAGAAAATCCAAGGGAATTCATTAAATCCGAAGGGAGTTTAGAAAATCCAAAGGGAATTTAGACAAATTTAGAAAACCCCAAGACAATTCAGAAAATCTCAATGGAATTCAGAGAAATTAAAAAAATCCTAAGGAAATTCAGAAAATACAAAGGGAATTCAGGGAAATTCAGGAAATCCCAAGGAAATTTAAAAAATACAAAGGAATTCAGGGAAATGCAGTAAATCCCAAGGAAATTCAGAAAATCTAAATGAAATTCATGAAAATTCAAAAAATCCCAAGGGAATGTAGTTGGAATTTAAATTTAAATTTGCCACATTTTCCTCGGACCCTTTGTCTTTTTTGTATAGGTGTGAACATCAACGTGACGATCGGAGGCCGAAAATTGGTGGACATCAACCGCGCCAAAGGCTACATTCAAATGAATCTGGACTACTCCTTTGGGATCCTTGAGAATACAAAGGGCCCTTACGAGACCCTCATTCTTGTGTCCTGCCCTTGGGTCATCCAACCCAACCTTACGGATTTGAAACTCCCACCAGGTCTCAAGTACTTTAGCATGTTTAACATCACGAAGCCTTTGACCAACGACCCTTATGGATTTACCAAGGCAAAGGACTCGGTCCTTTTCTCCAATCTAATTCGACCCCTTCGTCAGCTGGAGACATTGCGAGCGTATCACAATGACCTCGGGAATCCCCTACTCGAGAAACTGAACATTGATGAGCTCCCTTCAAGTCTCAGGACCCTTTCAATAAGGGGACTTGAACTCTCCCTCAAGTCCACCATCACTTCACCCCCGCCCACTCCCTCTGGCGTGATGGATTTAAGTCTTTTGGACGTCAAACTCAGCCCATTATTAGTCCAGAACTTCCTTTTTATCTTCCGGAATGTGGAGAGAGTCGGGATTTTTAATGTCACGGGAATTGAGGGCGGAGCCTCAGTGCTGAGAAGCCTTCTCAAATTGCCCCAGCTCCAAAGGTTGGTGGTGAGCGGGTTCGTGGCGGGAAATGGGGCTGGAGGTCAAATTCAAAATGAATTGGAATTAGAATTGGCTTCATTTGGAGCGGGAAAGGGCACTCAGGATTTCCGATTGGTCAAACCTGAAGGGGACTCAACAGCAACATCAGGCACAGGAACGACAGAAGCAACAGCCCTTTTTATAGGGCAGGCCCTGAATTCCGAAGAAATTGAGCGGGAACGATTCAGCGCTTTTGCCTTTGCGGACATTGAATCTTATGAACAATACAAAAGTTATTTGTAATTTTATACATTTGTGCTTGTTTTTGTGTGTGTGTAGCCTGAAAATGAACGTTATTAAATCGTTTGAATGAATAAAATAAACGATTTGAGATTGAGACCGAAATTAATAAAATTTTATTTGGGGGCAAGGTTTTGAATTCAATTCAAATTTTTTCAAATGATTTCATATAGAATTCATAAATTCGGACATCCATAGAAATCTCGGACTTTATATATAGAAATCCCATAGCTAGACAGAAATTGCACATTTCTTCAGACTCGCGAGCTCCTCGAGGATCTTTGAAATCACGATTTGTGCTTCCTCCTGTGACTTAATAATGGTGTGATCGCCTCCGAAAGTGATGAGCATGTGACCGTCGTAGCTCAGCCCCGAAACAAACACTCCTACACATACAAAAAAACCACACCACCGATAATTTAAAATTATACTCAATATAGCAGTAAAGAGAAAGCTGAGGAATTGAGCGAGGTCATTCAATTTCCTCAGCATCCATATGAAAAAATGAACCTCGCTCATAATTCGTATGAAAAATGCGAAACAAAATGGGCAATATTCCCATTTCGAATTGTGTTTTTCATCCACACAGGTTGGACAAAAGGAAATGCTGGACATGTTTCCAAGTTTTTGTACCATTTAGCGGAAAATGCTGGGGACAAAATATAATGTGGAGCTGGGCAGCACTCTATATTGATCTTAATACTTATGTAATAATTACAGCAATGTACTCAATTATTGTCTGTGTGTTCACTATATACACCAATAATTGTCCGTACATTTTTAAGCACAATGTAGTCATATGGTAAATTTGCAGACGTTTCGCAGGCAATTTGTATTTAATGCTAATAATCCTTTTGTTACCAAAATGAGGAGATTCAAATTTCTTTCTTTCTCTCTATATATATATGTGAACTAAAGGTGCCAGTGAGATGTGAATACAGACTGAAAATCAGAATATTGTCTTTACAATTTTGTATACTATATGTGTGCATGTGTGTGGTTGTTGTTTCCGGATATCAACTTCCGCTTGCCCGCGCTGCTGTTTGCATTGCTTCTATATATATATATATATATATATATATATAGTAGAATGAATTAGAGTCTGTTCACATGGCATTTTAAATATATAGCACAGTATAATATTGGTATTTATTTGCTCGTGATTCTTCTTGTTGTTGTGTTATTTCTTGCTCAGTCTGCTGTTTTACTCAAAATACTAAAACTGCATAGTTAATTCCATGAACTTTATTGACTTTTGTGACTTCAAATTTTAAACATAAACACTGAATAATCATTTGTGAAAATCAGAACAGAAAAATCATAAAATTCCGTTTCATACTGTGTTTTTTGTGCGTATTTGGAGTATATATATAGTCTGAACAATTCTCTTTTTGCTTCCACACAGTTGAGACTTTGGGTATTCAGAATAGTTTAAATGTGTGATTATATATGTAGTAACATTCTATTTTGACTATAAAAAAACTATATTACATAACATGAAATAACTGTTGAGAAAAAAATTTATTCTTTGTATGCTATGTTTTGTGGGTGGGACATGGTATTTTGACTATACTGTAAAACCTGTGTACGTAAATAATCTTTTGTACTGCTTGTATGCGTATGTACTTAGGCACTAACTACTTATAAAAAAACTCTTTTCATTTTTGTACGCTATGTTTCGAGGGTGGGACATTGTATTTTGACTACTGACAAACTTAACATAAATAGTTTTTGATACTGTTTATGTATGAGTATGTACCAAACTCTGTAATACATATATATAAAACTAAGAGTTCGGTCGCCGCTCTGATGGAGGGGTAAAGACGTGGTTTTTGTTCGCTCTTGTAGTTCTATCATTTTTAAATTTATTGTAGAAAAATAAACGCGCTGCACACTGCAAGATCGGTGAAATAGTGATTTTGAACTAAAGTATTAATAATTGTAGTGAAATTAGTTTTAAGTAATAATCAAAATTTTTTTCTTTTAAGATAAAACATTTATACCACACATTTATTATAATTGAATCCGTAGTCATAATTCCTGCAGTAAAAGATAAAAAAGTGAAATTGAACTCGGAATTTAGACTGAATCAAGATCAAGTGTGGTGCATTCTATTTCTCCTTCTATACTTTCCGAACCCTTCCCAACTTCTAAATGTAATTTAAAGTCACCTAAAGCTTAAACTGGAGGAAGACCAAAATACGAGTCAAGTCATCAAAATATATCATTTACCACCGCAATACATCATAATTCCTATTGCTGTAAATTAAGTCACAATAAAAAATTAAATTGACCTCGAAACCTAGGCTGAACCAAGATGAAATGTAAGGTGCATTCTATTTCTTCCTCTATACTTTCCGAAGACTTCCCAACTTCAAAATGTAAAATAAAGTCATCTAAAGCATCATCCAAAGGAAGGTAAAAAAACGGGTCAAAAAATCATCAAAATGGAATCGAACACGCAGCAAACGAAACAAAGTGAATGGATAGATGGCGTGAAACTGGAGGTCGGAGTGAGGACAAGAAAGCAAGAAAACCAACCCACATTACTACACTCAAAATCTCAACTTTCGACCTGTCGTATTACTCCACACCGGACGCTCATTCACAATGTATTTTATAAATATTTAAGTTAAACTTGCAATTGTTACTCGGTGTAAAGACCCAAGTATTAATAATAATCCAATTGAGTATACAACTAATAGTAAAACTAAACATAGGTAAAATAATCCTAAGTGTCCTGGGCTATCCTATATATATTAAACCTTCGAATTATACTGTAACAGGATAAAACTTAAGGCCAGACACTTGGGATTGTAATTAATTAATATTTCATCAAAAATAATCTGAGTGGGCTTAGAACCCCACTTTGTATTATTAATATTACATACTCTGTAGGTATCTGATAAAAAGAAATTTTTTGTTTGTAAGTAGGTACATCATATTTTAGCTTTGTGTCATGGGCGACCCGCCTAAATGCACTTTGAATAAAAACTTCAGTCAATCAATCAATATATAAAACTAAAGGTCTTCAAAAATATATTGTATCATTGAATTTTAGAGTCTTTTTTGTGTTCACGATTTTAATGCTTGCAAATACTCTTACGCCATATATGGAAAATGCAGTATACATATTATGCAAAGTACATATCACTTTATCCTGTTTGCATACAAAAATAATCCTTACAACTAATACAAAAACTCCTATTTTTTGTTTACTATGTGCTTAATTGTATTATGCACAAAATTTAAAACCCTCATTTTCAAATATAGGGCTTTTGAATACGTTTTCTAATATGACAAGTAGGTTTCTATTATTTTACAGCATGTGCGTGTAATTATCAAGTGAACAATGTTCAAAAGTCTCCTATTACCATTCAGTTTCAGCACTGTAGGATGACACTAATATTCAAAATGTATGATGTGGTATACACTGTCACAAGTTTCCATGTAAAGTTTGAAGTGCAAACACATTTAGTATAAAATGCAATGAAACAACAACTTTTCTACACTTAATTCTGAAAAATTTTTAATTATTTTTGTATGGCTTGTATACTTAGTTTTCGGATAAATAATATGCCTCTTGGACTTGGGGCACACGGGCAGATTTCTTGTACTTACCTCACAAAACGCTATTGTTTTTCCAGGCAATTTGATTCTAAATCAAGTCACATGTTACTCAGCTAAAAACTAAACTTGAATACTTCTGTAAATTTTAAAGATGTGTTTAGATTTTTGGATAAAACCTGACAGTAAATAAAAAATTACATCGGCAATTGTATTTTAAATAATTTTGTTTCCGAATTTTCAAATTCTGATTTAATAATAAATTTAACATTAAATTCAAGTTGCAATCCTTTGCCTATTTACGGCATTCAAACAGTCAAACTCTTTTTCAGGAAGCATGGTTTTTGTTTGTATCTTGCTAGTGTTTTTCCAAGAACATTCAAAAGCAGATACACAATATGAATACGTAATATGTATTTATGTTTGTAAGAACACACCACCTCATGCTATTTGTGTTTAATCAGGGATTGTTTTTCTGTGTTTCATTTGCAAGTAGTCAAACGTCTGCACTACGAAGTTCAAATGCATTACAGGTTTCGTTTGCTTTTATTAAAATGCAAAGTAAAATTTATTTAATCAACTCTAGATATTTGAACATGTGAAGGCTTCTTAAATCCGTAAATTGAAATACTAAAACCTTTTCAAATTACAACCAAAAACGTAATAATACTTCTTTAAGGTATTGTATACGTCCACACAAGTTCAGTAAGCCAAAAATGAATAAATGGCACATTTCAACCGCACATCTCCTCGGCTTATTTTATTTTTAAACTCGTTAATGTTTCCACTTACACCATTATTTATTTGATAACCACACACATGCTATAAATGAATAGAAACATGCTTATCATATTAAAAAACTTATTCACAAACCCTATATTTGAAGGTGAGAGGAGTTTTACATTCTGTGCATAATACAATTACGCACACAGTAAACAAAAATACGAGTTTTTATATTAGTTGTGAGGATTATTTTCCTGTGCAAACTGGATAAAGTTACATGTATTTTGAATAATATGTATACTGCATTTGCCATATATGGCATAAGAGTATTTGCAAACATTAAAAAAGCGAACACAGACAATAAAATTCAATGATACAATATATTTTTCAAGACCTTTAGTTTTATTTATATGTATTAGAAAACGTTATGGATTCTTAATAATATTTATATGTAGTAGTAGTATTGTTAATGGACATAGGTCCGAACGACCTTTTCAATAAGTATGATTACATAATTTCACTCAACTAACATGATGATTGACGTGATTTAATGGATTTTTTATTTATTATTTTTTTTTTTTTTATAGTTATTATAATACAGTGAAACACTCCTTAAATAGCACACAGAAGTAGGCAGCTTTTATGCTTATTGGTTTTAATATATAGATAGGATATGCACAATATTAGAAAATATCTCAAGATCTGCATACTGTTTTTAAAACATTGGCCCACTCCATACATCACACACAACTTATGTAGATATTTTCGTATAGGTTATGCTTTTGTACAAACCGCATTGCCAATATTTCATTTCCATAAAAATGTAATATTACTTTTAATACAATGGCACACGTAACAAAAGTTAAATTGCAATTGACATAGTTTGTTGATTATTATTTTAGCTACTATTTACATATATACAAAACCAGCTTTGTACTGTACATTTAAAGTTTTCTTAGTCATCAAAATACAGCAGCAAACTCAAGACATAAAACATAATTTAATAATAATCCAAAACTTTATTACTTAAACATATATAGACAGTAAAATAAAATATCTAAAGTTCTCCTATATGAGTCAAACTGTACAATTTCACATCCAAATCACAGTAGAAAACGATGAATGGCTTTTTAATAATGTTGTTAGTTATTCACATACACAGGCAGTACCAAACACGAATTATGTACAGTTTTTACTATAGTAAAAATACAATGTCCTACCCTTAAAACAGCATACAAAAATTCAAAGACTTTTTCGATAATTAGTTTGTGCTTATTTACATACATAGACAGTCTCAAAAACTATTTACGTAAAGTTTGTCAGTAGTCAAAATACAACGAGCCACCCCCAACACATAGCATACCAAAATGAAGACTTTTTTAATAATTATTTAATGCTTATTTACATACATAGACAGTATCAAAAACTATTTATGTAAAGTTTGTCAGTAATCAAAATACAATGTCCCACCCTCAAAATATAGCGTACAAAAACGAAGAGTTTTTTTATAATTAGTTAGTGCTTATGTACATACAAGCAGTAGGAAAAATTATAATCAAAATACAACGTCTCACCCGCAAAACATAGCATACAAAAATTAAATTTTTTTCTCAACAGTTATTTCATGTTATTTAGTATATAGTTTTTTTATTGTCAAAATAGAATGTCACTACATATATATAACCACACATTCAAACTATTCTGAATACCCAAAGTCTCAATTGTGGAAACACAAAGAGAATTCTTATCTCCACAATATAGTTCTGTGATGTTCAGTCTGTATTATATTCACATCTCACTGGCACCTTTATAGTTCACATAAAGAGAGAAAGAAATTCGAATCTATGTAATATATACTCTCCTCGTTTGGGTAACAAAACGTTTATAGCATTATGTACAAATGGCCTGTAAAATGTCTGAAAATTATACCTTTATTTTACTCGGCGACTGTATTTAACTTTAAATGCACAAGGAACTATTTGTTTATTGTGTAAACTCAAAGGTTACAATCACATTGTAGCCATTTAAAAGTAAAATCCGACAATTCTGTGCTCATGAACATGAAAATTAAATACGAATTGCCCGTAGAGTGTCAACAAATGGATTAAATTTACCATAATATGACTACATTGTCGCTAAAAATGTACAGAAGATTATTGGTGTATAGTGAACACACAGACGATAATCGAGTATATACATTGTTCTAATTATTACACATAATCAAGATCAATAGAGTGTGCACACAGCTCCACATTATATTTTGTCCACAGCATTTTCCGCTAAATGGTATTACAAAAACTTGGAAACATTTCCAGCATTTTGTTTTGTCTGACCTGTGTGGATGAAAAACATAATGTGAAATGGGAATAAATTGCCAATTGTTTCGTATTTTTCATACGAATTATGAGCGAGGTGTATTTTTTCATATATATGAATGCCGAGTGAATTGTGTGACCTCGCTCAATTCCTCAGCTTTCTCTACTCCTCTCAATAAATCACACAAAAAGTATATGCACAAGAAAAAGTAATCGGACCATGATCATGAAGTCGATTGAGGACGAAACCCAGGGAAATAATTGGCTCTCCCGTAAAAGCGGTTAATTTCCCGGGCCCGGGGAATAAGCTCATCGTCCCCGTCCCCGCACTCCCCCTCCTCAACAGTCGAATGATCCATTGGAACGTTGCTCCGAGCCATATAGGACCATACAATGCGGCAATCGGCGGTATCAAAGACGCTTTCGCATTCTCAATCTCCTTTTCCACTGCCAAAACCCTCTCGGCCGTTCCACCTTTTCCCACGGGTAGTCTAAAAAAATACGCCGTTCTAGAACAAAACAACAACAAGAACAACCCGACACACAAAATCAGCAGCAGAATGTCTCGCACCACACACATGACAATAAAACAATAAGGACTTATGCGTACATGTGATTCGTCAGTTTGTCCGGATGCCCAGGGACCGGAAGTGGCTAAAAAGAAAGTTTCCGCTTTTTGTGAATGAATTCATACACATTATTTCTTTGTCAGTTGTTTGTTTTTTTTTGGTACCATGCCCATGTGGATTTGAGGAGGAACGGCGATGCCTTTCTCCAGCATGAAATTCCGAAAGCCGCCCGTCACCGACGCTAAAACGGCCGTGTTAAAAGACACTCCGAGAGCATTCTTCACATCCTTGATGTAGTCAATGGGGATGGGTGGACTACAAGCAAAATGAGTTTTCCTCGTCTCCCTGCAGGATTTGCATGAGGATTTCCTATTCAAAATCCAGGAATTCCTCTCAAAAAACTGGAGGCCGACGGGCAGGACGATGGCAATGGCCAAAAATGGGTAGAACATGGTGAGGAGGATATTTTTCCATTTGGGGACGGTCCTCGTCCATTTCTCGGGGATTTTAAATAGTTCCCCTTGATTGATGTGACTCAGGAGACGAATGGAGGAGAAGCCATCGGCAAGGGTGTGATGAAACCGGAGGATGATGACCGTCTGCTCACTATTGTCCCCATCCGGGGTCGTTTGACTCCGAGCATTTGGGATGATCAAAATTTCCCATGGGCTTTGCTTTCGTGGGAATGGTTTCGTCAGAAGCTCGTGGGAGAGCTTCATCATTTCATTCTCGTCGAATTTCCGTCCACCCCTGGCGCTGCTGTCGAATTTCGCAGAATGTCCATCCTCAGAGGAGGAGGAGCTGGAGGAGGAGTTGGAGGAGGAGCCCTCCCAGAGTCGGACGTGACGGTCCATGGAGAAATCCGGGTCATTCTTCCAAAAGGGGAAACCCAACCAGTAAGTGACGTACTGACGGACTTCCGGGTATTGCAATGACCCATCCTCCCTTCGCCGCCAAACCACTCGCTCGCTCATCAGTTTTCGATGTTGATCTAGTTGAACGCGACGGGTTTCAAAATAGAATGCGAGGACGGTGTAGTCGGGTTTGGTGTAGATGGAGTCGGAGGCTGCACACGCGGAGAATCCGGAAATTATACGGGCGAGATCCGGGCGAAGGAATCTACTCAGGAAGATGACGAGGAGACGGAAGAGGAAAATTGGGAAGAGTGGGAGGATCAAAATCAGGATGAGGGGCTCGAGCACAAAGAGAGCAGAGATGATCAAAACACTTTTCAGACAAGTCTGTAGCAGTCTCATCATCTTTGTCGAACAAGATTCGGAAGATTTCATCACTCTTTTTTGACTTTTCTTTCTTACTTTTTTAAATTCCCCGCACACAAACGTTTTGCACAATTATCAATTAACTGAATTAACACACTTGCTGATGGGCAAATTTGAAAAATTAAGAGGGTAAATATGTATATAAATATTTCTATATATATGATTTTAACAGAATAATTTGATCGACTGTGGACTTTTTAATTTGAATTTGATTACTAATTTTTTCTCTTCTCGCTCAATCACATTTTTGACAAGACATTCCACAATTTGATAAAAACATTTGTCAATTTTCAAGTGATGCAGAATATTTTGTGGGATATTTGATCGCACACACACACACACACACAATCAGACGAGAACAAACTATATATTTATTATTATACGAGGACGAATCAAAAAATGCGACAGCGCGGAGGAGAAGATTTTATGTGTGTGTGTGGAAAAATGCTCACACACAAAATATATGTATAAAACACAAGAAAACCAACAGTGACAATAAAATATAGGATATTTTCTCTCTGATGAAAATCCACATTTCAAACTTTTATTCATGTGTGTGATGTATTATGTTTGAGGGTTTTGAAAAATGAGTTTCTGCATGGGAATTTTTCTCCGTTTTCATTTCGTATTCTATTAATATATTTTCTATTTGTCTGTATATTATTAGTTGAGCGTGGGTATATTCTCAAAAGAGGTCAGTTTTCCATTTGTATATAATATTACTCTCTTAGATAATGAGCCTTTGAAAGTTGGCCGCCGCCGCACCGTTCACATGTTAATTTAATTTAATTTAATTACTGTCGAGTCAATATATAAAATAAAACTCATTAACGATGAATTGACACATCTGTATGTATATATATACCGCTCGTGTGATGCTTTTATATAACGTTGATGAGGAAATGAGGGATGTGTGAGCGATGAGTGTGATGAGCGAAAAAAAACCGTTCGTTCGAATGTTCACATGTGTATATATAAATATATATTTCGTCTGTTAAGTTCAAAAACGAATTATAATTATTTTCCTGAATTTCGTTTGACCGGGGTTTGACCTGTTCTGGAGGTCAAAGTATGAGAGATGGAGCTTTGGGTCAAGCGACATTATTGTTCGTCATGACCTGCTCTACAATAATGTCCCTTGACCCAAAGCTCCATCTCTCATACTTTGACCTCCAGAGCAGGTCAACCCCGCGGTCAAACGAAATTAAGGAAAATAATTATAGGTCGTTTTTGAACTTAACAGACGATATATATATAGAAATGCCTTGAAATGTTTGTGTGTGTGTGTATTTTTGTCTATATATAATATATATATATATATATTATATAGTTTCACACAGTTTATTTTATTTTATTGTTTTCGATGACAGCGTTCGTCTGTCCGAGAAATGGAGCGGGGTTCACATCAGCCCAGCACTTGCCGCTTCCCATCAAAATCGTCAGTGTCATAATATCGCCACATATCAAAACCTATATACATCCCAAAAAATTCAAAGGAAAAGTCAAGAGAATTAAAAAAAAATAAAAAAAATAAAAATGGAAAGAGAACGAGTGTTCAAAAAACTTCAAATCAAAATTCGGCAAGAATATTATTGTGCATTGTGCATTGTGTGCGTGAGCATCACACAGATAAAGGACAAGTATATATATATATATTTTCATTTTGGCCTTGATGTATATCGTTGACCTGCTCGCAAAGGTCAAAGGGCTGGAGATGGAGCTGTGGGTCCTTCGACATGATTGTCTGCCATGACCTTTTCGGGTCACCCTGAGTTTTTTTCACAATTTTATACCCACAGAGACGGACGCAGTATAGTATTAGCATGTCCGCAAAATTAAGGCAAATCGTTGTAGTTCGTTTGTGAACTTAACAGAATAATGCCTAATATTTTATGATACCAAATTCCACATGTGCATGTGTCACCATCATTTGCTTGCCAATTGGCACAGTTGGGAACTCGTCAGAAGCTGAAAATTGACTGTATGGTTTAATTAACATTAAGCAAATGTGCTTAAATGTTACAAAATTCGAGGATTTGTCTACATGGTTGTGTTTTCCATACATGATTTACATATGGCTTGCAAAAAATGGGTGAAATCCGATGGGAAAGAAAATCACAGTGTAGAGCTTTATATATAAGAACGGGAAATACATTGTTGCTTATGGCACTCCATATGTTATAATTCCGAGTCCGCTCGCTCTCGCTCCTTCACTCGCTCACAATGCTCAGAGACTCGCTTTTGAAGCGAGTCGCTTCACATTCACTATTATATATGCACATGCACAGCATGATGCGCATGTTAAAATTCCAAAATGCAACTGAAAAGGACCGGGTAGATTTCCTTGAAATACCCTTCAAATCTCCAGCTTTCATTTGTTCTAAAATCTTTTGCATCATGAATTTCCTCTCCCTATCAAACTTTTGGGAAATTAAGGAAAATAATTATAGTCCGTTTGTGAACTTAACAGACGATATATACGTTTGTGAATGACATTCACTGAATGCATCAAATGAGAGCAAACTTTTGTTCAATGTCCGAGCAAAAGTCAAGTTTTTTCATGTTCCCTCAAAATGTATATACGTCGACTCAAAACGTGTTTTACAGGTTTTACTGTAAAACTGTTCAAACTCCATATATACTAATATGGATTTAGACTGTGGACAAAAGTGATTGTTCAAAAGGTTTGACGGTAAATTGTCACAGTCGCTCCACAAACTGTGGAAATTCGAAAAAAAAATGGTCTAGAAATATATGAAATATTTAAAAATTTGTTTATTCAGAGTTTGATGGTATACGTTTTCCTGGAGACAACAGTATATATACAAAAAAATTCTTTCGACAATTATTTGTTTGGCGCGCGGGAATAATTTTGAATAGATTGTTTTCATAAATGTAAAATGATTAAAATATATATATTCGAGTATTCGCTCTCAGCCTTTGTTACTCAAAAATAATAAATAATAATGAACTGGTATAAAAACAAATGATGGGAAAACTAATAAAGAATATATAGGGCAAATTTAACTTTAAATTAACTATGCTAATCGGCCGACCAGCGACTGTAAAATATTTAAAGGAACTACTCGAGCCGGATTTGAACTGGGAATTGAAGATGAAGATGAAGAAGATGAGCCAATGCTGATTCTTGGTCTGGAAGTGGGAGCTGAATTTGAATCTGGCGCGTCTTCATCCCTCAAGAGTTGAGTGACTTCCGCCGTGACTCTCCTCGCCACACTCCCAAATTGCTCTCCCACTTGAACTAAACGAGGTTGATAATGACTGTAAATCTGGGCCACTCGAGGCCTCAACTGTTTAATCGCTTTCCTCAGTTTTGGACGGAGAATCCGCGAGGCCACTTCCAAATTTGGACGATAGCGCTCCACAACTTCCGTCACGCGCGGTTGGAATTGCGCCGAAAAGCGAGAGATTCTCGAACCAATGTGATGTTCCAGGATCGAATCCAAGAGATTCAAAGCGTTCTCCAGGATTATCGAGTTTGGTCTCACAGTTGTTGTTGTTGTCGTCGTCGTCGTTGTGTCTTCCGTTCGTTTGATTCTCTCCACCGCTTTTTCTTCGGCTGTGGTTGTTTCCACTGTTGTTTTAGTTGTTGTGGGTTCTTCTGCGGTTGTGGTTTTCGCTGTTGTTGTTGTGCTTAGAGCTTCCGGCTTTGTTGTTGTTGTTGAAAATGGAATTTCCGATGTTGTTGTTGCTGTTGCTGTTTTGGGCATTGCTGGACTTGTTAAAAAGTCTGTTGTTATTGTTTTTGCTGTTGTTGTGGTTGTTGTAAAGGAATTTACTGAAAAATCCTCCCCATGAACTTCGTTACTTTGATTCTCACTCCGATTGCCGCTCTCTTCATCCATGGGGAACATTTTCTCCAGGAAATTGGGGAAAGCGTCCATGGGCGTGGCTTCATTCTCACCTGATTCCGCGTCGCCAATGGAAAGGACTGTGGATTTGGTGGGAAGTTTGAGTTGAACTATCGGCACTGGAAAGTTCAAACCTAATATATGCACATAGATTTAAATCAGCACATGCAAAAGGGAAAAAGCAAAATCAAATGAGACTTCCACATTATTTCTTGAATTAATTGAATTTAAATATTTAACTTTTTAACTACAATTAATTTTTTAATGAACCATTTAATTTGGGTTTCAGACCTTCGCTTTCGTTTCCGTTTTTCCTTTCATTTTCCTTGTCGTTTTGAACTTGAGGTGTCGGATTCCCCGCTGCTAAATCTGAATCCACAAACATGAAAACAATGAAGGATATTTTTTTTGAATTATGTTTCGAGTTTTCCCGGCCAAAAAAACCATGTAAATCTTGTGTGGACTGTTTTTTTTTTTTTGTAATTAAAAATTTGAATTCTCAATGACAAAAGTTACCTGCGAAAAACGTTGCACTCAAACCGACCACCAGCAGGATGATTTTCCATGTAAAAGCCATGTTTAATAAATAAATAAATAAATAAAAGAGGGGGGCGGGATAATCCCGATTCAAAATTCAAAAATGGTCAAATTCCACAATCCCGCGCGGTTTTGTGAATTTGAATTTATGGACACGGCGGCGAGGAAGGAAATATACTAAAGAAACTTGACTAAACAAACGATTCTGTTGAACTAACGGTCAGTCCAAGCTTGTTTTGTGGTTTTGTGTACTTTATCAAAAGCCTAATATAATTCATAAAATGAACACACACAATCAGGAGTGAATGTAAACTCTGTGTGTGTGTGTGCTGTGTGTGAATGAAATAACAACATCAAGTGTATAAAGTAAAGTAAAGTAAAGTTACGTCAAGGAACAAAACAACATTCAATTCATTTTTAGAGGGAAGGACACAAAAAAAAACTGTTTAAACACACACACAGTATGGAGAAGGAGAGTGAGAATGAAAACAAGAGCAAAATCAACAATTCAACAATGCCAACAATGTCGTTTTTCTCGTTACACATTCGACATTACCAAAAGCAATATGTATAGTTATATATATAGGCAATCGCGTTACATAACATAACCTGCTCAAGCTTATACATATAATATAATAGGAATCAAGACAAAAAGTTGTTGGGCATCACACATCGTCACAAAGTCCCTCAAAGTGTATTCACTTAATTATGTAATATTAATAATATTATGTACATCTATTTTTCGATGCGATTCTCATTGAATTGAATTGAATGGAATTGAATCACTGTGTAAAAGTGTAAAAAAATGAGGATGTGTAAGAAAATGTGAATATGACAGCTGACATTGCAGTGATTTGAATTTGTGATTTGTAGTCTGAACACATGCAGAACACACACAGCACACACATATGCACACACATCACACGATTCCATTCATGTCCTCTGTTTTATTCTAATTCTATAATTCTAATGGGCAATTATCTATATGTTTGAATTTTATGTTCGAATTTTTTTGTATGTGGTCTCAACATCAGAGTTTAATTGACGCTTTCATGTGTGGTGGTGTGACGAATTACCAACACAATATTGTGAACTATACTTATATTTGACTTGGCCTTTACCCAGGACAAAAAAACCATATGAAAAGACTGGCGAAACCATCATACATGGAAAATATGGAAATATGAAATACGAAGAAAAAAATAAATCAGGTGAAGCACACACAGAATTCAAATGCACACACAGACACACAGACAGATCAAAGCAAACGAATAAGAGAGAGAGAGAGAGAGAGAGAAAATCAAGTTTTTCTGTGTGTGATCGTCTCGCCGCTCTTCTTTGCATACAAATCATTTTGACATTTGATTCGCTGTGTGTTTCTATGCTGATGTGCACGTGTGTGTGTGTTAAATTGCTGCTGAATTATTGCTGATTTGAGCTCACGGTGAAAAAAGTTGGGCGAGTCGATTGAGATTTTTGAGATGAATGTGAATGCATCATATCTCACCATCGAAATCGAAATCCATGCACTGTGTGAGGACAATTCAATTCTCAATTCCAAATGATCAAACGAGTTTGTATTTGTAACACAGTGAACAACAATGTTAATGCAATTGTTATCGTAATGATGATGCTAACTGCTAATGTGTGATGACGATGATCAATGTTTATATATGTTTATGTTTGCACACAGTAATATACATCAAATGATTTAATTCGCCCATTTATTCATCACATCACATCTGTGCACACACACACATGATGAGGGACAAAAATAAGACACTTTTTTATGGTGCTTTTATTATATATAGGTATTGTGTGTGTATACGTGTCTGTCAAATTGCATCTAATAATTGAAGGAATTGTGGGGATTTGGGGGGGAAGGGGAATGTGGAGAACTGTACGGTTTCTCCCCACAATTTTTCTCCCAAAACACAATGATTTTACAGAGGACGGAAATGGCATGATCAATCGGATTCAAAATGGCTTTCAAATTCGCATTGAAACTATTCGTGCTTGGACCATTGGAATTGAAATTGGAGTAATATTTTGGAGGTGGAGGAATTCTGTACGTGGAACTTATTGACGTTGGAATTGTTGAAGCTGAAGTTGTTGGGGTTGGGGTTGAAGTTGAAGTGGACGTTGAAGTTTGACTTTGAACGAGTGCAAGCGTCGCCAGGATTTTGGATTTCATTTCCCGCTCAGACTTTTCCAAGGATAAATTAAAGGATCTCTCGACCGCCTCCAATTTCCTCCGTAATTCCGCAATTTCCGCAATTTCCGTTGCTCCTCCTCCCGACGACGACGACGGCGAAGAAGAAGAAGACGACGATGATGACTCCTCCTTCTCCCTCCGTGACTCCTCCCCAAGTGTGTACTCTGGTTCAAATGAGGATGATGAATTCCAATCATTATTCCTCAACATATTTGGAGCTGGCTCAAAATTGTCGCTGGTGAGAGCCGCTGCCATGGGCATTGAACCAGAACCAGCAGTTGTAATAGCAGCATTGTTGCTATTGTTGTTGTTATTATTATTGCCATTTCCATTGCCATTGTGGTTGTTGCTGTTGATGGCGGACACTCCGGCCCAAATCAATGGCAATCCCAATACGAAACCAAAAATGGTGGACGTGACGAGGAATTTGAGTTTAGCCTTCGCAGCACTCGCCGTCGCTTCCGGATCTTCCTTATTGATTTTAAATTCTCCCCCGTTCTCCATTGTCAAATGTCTGTATATTTCAATTTGAATTTGAATTTGCACACTATATATTTATAGCATGTATATACAATTGACGGTATATATTACAAAAAAACTCAAGAGCAGAGGAGCAAACACACTTTCCTGATGGTTTTGTTTATGATAATTTTGGGTCCTGTGTGATGCGTGGAAATGTGGGGAAAATATAAATTGTACAAAGAATAATTTAATTTAATTGAATGTGTGGATGTGTGTAATGTAATATAGAAAAAATACAGTAATCTCTTCTGTGTGCACACAATGCCTTTGTTTGTGTATTTGTGATTTGTGATTTGTTCAGCCCACCAAGACGACAATGGACAATGATGATGGCGATTGACTGATGACTATTGTCATTATTATTATATACTTTGTAATGATTGTGTATTATACTGTGTGTGGTGGAGCTCTGACTTTTGACTTGACTTGACGTCCACACCGACACAAGCATATCGTCTGTTAAGTTCAAAAAACGACGGTAATCATTTGGCCCCAGAGGGTGAATACACAGCGTGTGCATACGCATATGCTCCGTCGGAGGCCAAACGATTATCCACCTTTTTTGAACTTAACAGACGATATCGTATATATAGGAATGTAATTACTAAGATATAATTAACCACATTGACATAACACATTCAATATTGACATTAACAATTAGAACACAGTGTCACACACAGGGATGGTCATTTCCCGTCCAAAATGCATTTAGGACTGTGGGAAATGGGAATATATAATGGGAAAATCCCATGCAGGGAAGTGTGTGCGGGCGGGGAAATGCCCAAAACTCAATTCCTGTTTCATTTTGGGGACATCAGTGCCAATATATATGCCGCCGTTTTGGTTCAATTTCAATACTGTATATGTAAATATGTATATATAGTTTACTGTACAAAACAAGGTAAATTCATATTTTGCTGCATTGATTTCAATTGTGTTTGCATAATATATTTTCTCTGATTATTTGTGTGCAAAAAAGCACCAAAAAAGCCCTCTTTTTTGTTTTTCCCATTTTCCCCGGGAAAATGGATTATTTCATATATTTTAGGTGCCCTTAAGTGGGGGAAACCACTGGGATTTTCCCATGCCAACCCTGGCACACACACAGCAGATGAAGTGGTGACGTGCGTGCATCATGCTTTCGTTTGCGTGTGCATCATCAGCACAGTGTGCACACACATTTCCCACAAATTCTCGCATTTATCTGCTGGACTTTTGGTGTGGTGGTGATGGACGTGATGACTCAATAATGATTGAAAGCGGAAGGTGACTTTGACTCTTTAATTTTGAGTTTGACCATTTCCATATCCTTCTACTTCTATATACGTGGTATAATATACTTCCATCATGCACTCTCGTGATTCACTCAATTCCACAATTCCACAATTCCACAGTATATATATGTATCTGTATTATACATTGCTCAAGACAATGACGACAATCCTCGCCAACATATTATGCATGCACACACTGCACACCTTTTTTCCCTCATTTTCTGTATCAATTTTATCTTTTCCCTAATATATATACATCAGTATATGCTATTTTCGTATTTTCATAGCATATATATATATATGGACTTGGGTATTTTTAAAATGTCATCCGCGGAATGTTTCTCGCAAAAAATGTTACATGTGTGTGTGTGCTGTGTGCTGTGTGCTGTGTGTGGAGAACTCGTCACGTGTGTGGGTTTTGTCCTCTGGTTGTTTTGGTTCACACGGTTCCCCTCGGGTCGAGTGCGGATTTCCTTTTTTATTTTCATACAAATACGGTATACACACAAACACATACGATGTGCGTCTATATGTATATATATCGTCTGTTAAGTTCAAAAACGAACGATAATTATTTTCCTTAATTTCGTTTGACCGGGATTGACCTGCTCTGGAGGTCAAAGTATTAGAGATGGAGCTTTGGATCAAGGGACATTATTGTAGAGCAGGTCATGAGAACAATAATGTCGCTTGAGCCAAAGCTCCATCTCTCATACTTTGACCTCCAGAACAGGTCAACCCCGGTCAAACGAAATTAAGGAAAATAATTATCGTTCGTTTTTGAACTTAACAGACGATATATATTATATTTCATTCACAAAAACAGCACGTATATTTTCTTCGAATGTTTCACTTTGAAGTCCAAACGGTGTGTGTGGACTTACTTACGCATATTGACAATATAGAATTGATGAGTGTGAACATACCTATTGTATATTATGTGCGGCACTCTATGTATATCGTCTGTTAAGTTCAAAAAGGAACTATAATTATTTTCCTTAATTTCGTTTGTCCGAGTTGACCTGCTCTGGAGGTCAAAGTATTAGAGATGGAACTTTGGGTCAAGCAACATTATTGTTCGTCATGACCAGCTCTACAATAATGTCGCTTGACCCAAAGCTCCATCTCTCATACTTTGACCTCCAGAGCAGGTCAACCATAGCAAACGAAATTAAGGAAAATAATTATAGTTCCTTTTTGAACTTAACAGACGATATAATCTCTAATGCTCTAATGGAAATTTGTACATAAATATTGTGATTGGGATTGATGTGTGTGCTCAGCTTTGCCCTCTCCTCCCCATCCGCCGCTTCTTTTTGGTATATATATATACCTGTGTATTATATAGGAAATTCCAAATCGCACACACACACACACACACACCACATTCTTATTCTTAATTGACGTGATAAAAGCTATGGATTTTCTGCCGCTCATACTTGATTTAATTGTGTATACACACAATTGGAGGCAATTTGTTTCGTTGAAGGATTATATTATGATCGAGTCGAGAAATTCTTATGATGTATGTGTATATTTGTATTTATATAATAGTCAATCCATCAACATATTCAAAGTGTGATGATCGCCTTGAGCTCTTTTTCTCATTCAAAAGCAACGAGAACTCGAAGGATGAAAATATACATATGAAAATGAAAATGAAAATGAAAATGACAATGACAGAGTGACAATAATATTGAAAAGAACTTTTGACTATATATATATATATCGTACATTTGTACAGCCCCCCTGGATTTATATTTCCGTCGTAATATCTATTTATATGCCAAGGAAAATAAATATGTGTGGACAAATGAGCTCCGTCACATTGCATTTCTCGGGAAACACGCACACACGTCAACGGTCAGTTGAACCCGAACATATAATGGCGGTTTTTTTAAACTCTCCCGTTTTTTCATTACATTACATTTCAGATGCAAGCATTTGAATTTGAAAGTGCACAAGTCCTTAATCAATCAGTTTTTTTTTCATTTTGTGAATTGTATAAGTAAAAAACAGAAGGAGAGGGATTGGTTTTACTTTTGTGTATATACTCAGAATGACAGTTTTTTGCAAATGGGAATTCCTATGGATTTTATCCATTTTCCAGTTGTCTTTACATTATTTCCTGTCCATCACGGCATTCAGCGACAAGTCCCCGAAGAACTGTCAAGACGATTTGGGCTTGGATTTTGTATCCATTGTGAATATCTTCAGAAATTCCAGAGTGCACATCATTCAACTGCCGGAATTCAAACCCAAACCCAAATCCCAATCCAAAACCCAAACCCAAACGAGTTTTCGTCGTGGAATCCCTGCAATTTTAGAAACGTCAACCAAATTCTCGCGGGACATTCAAATCCTCCAAATCCCATTGAAATTGTCTGGATCAGGATCGGGATTTGGATCTGAATCATCGGAATCTGAATTCAACGACAACCATTCCCGCTCTGAAAAACATGAATTTGAATTTAAATCCCGAGCTCATCATCTCGATTTGGATTTGCATTTGAATCTGGATTTGAACCTCAAATTCACTGACGGCGTCACCCTTCACATTCTCATCCTCTCAAACCAACTTGATCCTGGACCGGACCGGATGTCCATGTCGGCGCGGGAAAATTCCATTCGAGCCCTGGACCTTTTCCTTCAAGTAAAAGGAAAAGGACCCGGACCAAAATATCAAAAGGAAAAGCTCAAAATCAACATCCTGGAAGATTTCGTCATTTCCCTGCAGCATCACCCCAAAAACAACAACAACAATGATGTCCCAGGAAACTCGAACCCCCTAAAAATTGACCGTGACCTTGACCTTGATGTAGATGTGTGCTCCGCCCCCGTCAGCATGCTCCAAATCTCCATGGACTTCTCAACTGGAGAAATCAGCGCCCTCTTCATTTTCCACCTGACCACCGTCAACTCTCAACCGCAAATAAAATTCCTTCCCTTCAAGTTCAAGTTCAAGTTCAAGTGCGCCCTCCTCTTTTCTCCGCTTCCCTCTCGAAATGACCTCGACTTCAAAAGGTCAATGGCCCTTCAGCGAAAGAAGCATCATTTGGGTCACTTGCACTTCAACCCACCATTTCGATCCACCCCGGCTGACCTCGAGTGCGTCCTTCATCGTCGACCTTGGACCCTCCGAACGATCCTTAAGGAAAACTCGCGGAAGGCCGTTCAATTCCAGATCAATAATGAAATCCTGAGTCATCTCAACATTTCCCTTTACCCCGACCTTAATTTTACATCAAGGTCATCAAGGTCATCGGGGTCAAACTCTCTTCCGTGCACCTCCATGATGATCACGAATTGTCCGGATTGTGGGACACTGGAGAATTCGGATTGGTTTCCTCTCCTCGAGAAAACGGGTGACAATGGCCTGGCTTTAATGTTTGAAAGTTCTGGCTTGGGTTCAAAATTCCCGCTCGCGTCCATGCTTGACCCATTTTCCTTGGTCATTTGGATGAGCCTCTTGCTCTCCTCAATTTTGGCGGTCGGCCATCATTTCCTCGTGCTCCGTCTGGATTTTCCAAGTGCACTACTCGCCGTTTGGTCTCCCCTCGTCTTTCAATGGACATTGACCCGAACCGGAACCGCAATCGGAACCGGAAAAGGTCACCACAAAAAGGGTTCAGGTCAAACGGGAAAAGGAGAAGGAATTTTCTCATTTTCCATCCTCTGGATCTTTGCCTGTTTTTTCCTCACTCAATTCTACTTGAGTCAACTCAAGAGCAGTCAAACTGTCCCGACGGTGAAGCAAGTGGACTTGACCTTAAGTGACCTCATTCAAGGTGGATTCAAATTCATATGGGACGCGGGAAAGGACAAGGACTATAATCAAGTGATTGTGCGGGTCCTGCGGAATTTAATCAATTCCAATTCAAATTCAAATTCGTCTGAGGAAAATTCCAAGTCGTCGTCGTCGTCATTGACATCAAAAAAAGGGGACTTGACAAAGATCCTTGGGAATTGGTACGATGACTCAAGGGATGGGGACTTGGGCTCAAATCACCTGGGCTCCCTGATTCACGCGGGAGATAAAAAGATTTACAAGAGTCTCGTCTCCCTCAGTCGTCATACCAACTACGATTTGTTGAGCACGGAAATTTGGACCTCACCAAAATGGGCGGCTTTCCATGGAACTAATATGGATTTCCTTCAGGGAGCTTTTAGTGGCATTCAAGCCTCTGGAATTTTCTCCTATTGGATTGCTCTCCAAGAGTTTTTCCCGTACAAAGAGATTCAAGCCATCCCGGATTTACCATGGGATCGAGGGCTATGGGAAATGTTCTCGCGGGATGTTCAAGCAGCCGATGGAAATTCAAAATTGGGGGAACTACACAATTCTTTATTTAAAAGCGCATTCATTTTATGGGCAATTGGATTGTTTTTTGGAATGCTTTGTTTTCTCTATGAAATCATCATTTCCTTCCGTCTTAAAAGCAGGGAGAAAATGAATCGTGTGCATCGGATGACGACGACAGTGAAGAGAAAAGACAATTCCGGGACGACTCAGTTCATTCTTTAAATGATCCTGCCATGAAAAACACGACAGTCCGCGCACGTCATTCCTTTTGTGGCAATTTATTATTATTACTGTGCAATCATGTCTATATATATACATGGGGAAAATTAAATTAAATGAACGATGATTATATATATAGTATTTAATGGAGCTCGTAATTGTAATTGTCCCAAAATATAGTGTGCCCTATATTATAAATAAATATATACACTTTGGATTTGTAATGGTAATTGTCATTGATATTTTAATTGGAGCGCGCGGAGGGATTAATTTAATTGTGATTGCGTGTGGAAATGCGGGAGTCAATTAATTCGGCATGTGATTCTGACTATCGATTCGAAACTGTGCTGTGCATATGCACACGGATTTTTTATTCCGACTGTTTTATTTATATATCTATCGTCTGTTAAGTTCAAAAAACAAACTATAATTATTTTCCTTAATTTCGTTTGACCGCCGGGGTTGACCTGCTCTGGAGGTCAAAGTATTAGAGATGGAGCTTTGGGTCAAGCGACATTATTGTTCGTCATGAC
>JAIUND010002094.1:0-25954 GCA_034699125.1 Gisinianus flammeolus | reverse complement strand
TAAATTTCATACCTGTGGTCAACTTTAAAACTCAACAACACGATTGGGAATATTCCATAGTCAATCCCAATTAACTATACAAATACAGGATTTAATTGATGTTTAATTGACGAGGATTCCAATGTCCACAAATTAAATGGCAAAATAAGAAAAATTGACAGAATTTGGGCCAAATATTTTTTCATTCTCATTTCTGGTCGTGGGAAAACATTCAAAATCAAGGACAACTCGACGCCATAAAAAACACAATAATTTCTTCATACCGAGCAGATATTTTCTTTTAGTCAAATTTCTGGTTATAGGTAAACGTTTTATTGATAACGATAATTGCTAGTACAAATTTTTCATCAAATATGAAATTAAATTAAATTAAGACTCTTCAAATTCACTTTCATTTGAATTCCCCGCGGCGTCGCTTTCACTTCCGTTTTCCTCTTGAACTTGATGATGATGATGATTTGGACTGGAGTGGACGGTTTGAATATGTTTTTTCCGGGGTCGATTATCCGGGAATGACATGGGGCAAAGTGGGCATTTATACGGTTTCTCCTGCGTATGACTTTGAATATGTCTTTTCCTCAGGGCGGAAGTGTTGAAGCCTTTCTCACAGCCCGCCCAACTGCATTTGAACTGTTTTTGATTGGCATGAGAACTTTGATGCTTCCGCAACGCCCAACTCGTGATGGATGAGAAGGAACAGTCGGAGATTTGACATTTGTGTGGGCGCTCCCCACTGTGAACCTTCATATGACGAGACAATGCTCCAGATCCTTTGAAACCAAATCCACAATGTGGACACAAATGTGAGAATTCATTCGTGTGTGACCGGATGTGACGAGCCAATTCCGTTTTCGTGTAGAACGATGCTGTGCAGGATGACTCCCGGATCTTGTTGGAATTAGAATTGGAATTGGAATAATCCGAGTCTGGAGAGAAAGTACAATGGAAATTTTTGATGGCCTCATGGGTCAGTTCATGACGTTTCCGGTCACATGTTTTCGAGTAGGCCTTGGGACAATCCGGGTAGGTACACTTGAAGGGTTTGATGGGTTGTCCAGGGGCCGGGTGTTTGACGGAGAGATGCGTTTGGAGGGACTTTGAGTGTGAGAATGTTATGGGGCAAGGGGAGACGGGACATTTGAGGATGAGGATCGGGCAGCTGGAGTGGATCCGGGCAATGTGAGAATTTAAACTCGGTTTGGTCGTGTAGGATTTGGGACACGATGGACATGAGAATGGGATTCTTGATGTTGATGTTGATGTTGAGCTGGACATTTCACCCGGGTCTTTTGATTGTGATTGTGAGGCACTCTCAACTGTGACTTTAACTTGTTTTGTCACTCTCCTTTGGATTTGGATTTTACCCGGATGATTCTTTTTCTGCCGCCTTCCCTTGATTTTTTTCACAGGTGGAGGAGATTCGGATTCATCTGGAGTATTCATCATTTCCTGAGGACAAGCCGCCTGATTTTGATTGGGATTGTGTGAAGATTGGTGGACATGATGGACGTTGATATGGATTTGAAAAGTAGATACATCCTGGAAATCCATCTGACATTTGTTACAGCGGACGTCAAAGTCCAATTTCATTTCAATTTCACTCGAGTTTACATTGTCATTGTCATTTCCATTGAGTTGAAATTGACATGTAAAAGTTGGGATCCTCATCTGATCATTTGAATTGATGAGAGACACTGGAATTGGAATTTCTTCTGTATTTTCTGGACGGAAGTTGATGGACGACTTGATTCGGTCCGTTCGTTTTCTTCTTTCCAGTTGGCGTGCAGATTGTTTTTGTGGTTGTGGTTGTGGTCGTGATGGGGATTTTAATACGGATGTGGGATGATTCCTCCGTTTTTTAGCAGGTAATTCGAAATCGAGGGACTGTGACTGGAAATCCGGTTCTTGTTTTGCTTTTGGTTTTTGGGTTTGGATGGACTGGAATTCTTCTTCTGACATGATTAAAATTCCATTTTGTTCATCGTCTTGAGGTGAAGAATCATCATCAGGATCATCGAGGGTTTTTTCACACACATTCATGTCCATATTGCTATTGTTATTGTTATTGTTATTGTTGTGGATGTGAAGGATTCCTGGAGTAAATTCCTCCAGTAAATCCGACTCGGTCGTCTCTTCCATCATCACGTGATGGATCTGCACAATTAAAGATTAAAAAGTACATTGTTAAAATTTTACAATTATTTATGAAGCAATGACAATTAAAAGTATCGACAGCAGTTTAAATTACAATTACAAAATACCTAACCTAATTTATTAATTTATCGCATTTACACATTGTCAATGTCAATCGACAGCAAAATAACAAACCAAAAATACAGTCACAATCTTTACTCTTTAAGTAATTACGTAATTAATTTTGTTGTCAAAAGGAAAATGAAAGGAGACGGACCTTGTCAACATTTAACGTCAATTTTAATGGAGTTTAATGGAGTTCTTCGTCAATTGTCACTTTTGTCACATTTAATCTCGTTGTGCTCGTCCTCAATCCATTTCCATTCACACACTCACACATTAAATTATGGGCATCACAACTATAGTTTCTGTACCCATTAATTGTCATTATCACACAATCAAATGTCAGTTTAACTGGACAATCAAATGACCGAGAAGAAAAGGAACCAGAGAAATGTCAAATGTCAAATGTCACAAGGAAATTCGCGTTGTCTGTTGTGTAGTTCAATTGTGTACATATTTTGTATTTAATTTCAAGTTTGAAACAAATTTTTTCCCTTCACAGAAATCTCGAGCAAGCATTTCCCATGCAGTTTCAGTTGTTTTTTTTATTTTACCCTAAACCTAAACTATATAATAGACTATTATTATGAATAGTTCATGTAATTCCAGCAGAATAAATCGCAATTAAATATGAAATTACAATTAAAATGAAAAATGTGGAACTTGAATTGAATAAACGGGGATTTTCTGTAATTAATCTATAATTTTCCCTATACGGAATAATACGGATTTGTATTAAAATTGCATGTGAACGAGCAGAAATGAATTTATACACTACAAATGAAATTCAATTAGATATTTAATATTTATAAATGCAAATGTGAGGTTCTTTATTTTAATATGTTTAGTCTGCTTTTAAACTCCACAGTTAAAATTAACAATTAACACAATTATTTAATTCAATGGGGGAAAAAAGGACAGGGAAACACACAAAAACCACAGAACAAAATGAAAATGAAGGAAATCTGCCTTGAAAAAAAATGACATACAAAAAACTGTTTTTAAAAATTAAAAACATATAAGAATGTCAATAAGTCTGTGACATGTTGTCTTGTAGTTGTAAAATGCGTATTTAAAATTCATAAATGATATGTAAAATTACGCATGTGTGTACTTTTGTGTCCACTCTTGACCAATATATACAATATTAAAATTAAATTCCCTCATCTTCTTCTTCTTCTTCTTCGTCTTTAAAGGTGACAGACTTGCCATTGGCATTGGAATTGGAATCCTCTTCATTATTTCCATTCCGATGGACAACGGAGACGAGTACAAAAGTTTTCGTGGCTTCCGCTCCCACTTTATTATTATGATTATTTCTAACTGGAACACCTAGTTTTTTTATCTTTGTCAATAATGGATGATCCATAATTTGTCCACCTTCTCCAGGATTTTCTGATTCGGATTGGTGGACTTGATTTTTATTGTTATTGTTATTGTTATTAGTTTTGGGTCTCGTATGAAAAGAATGAAGATGAGCTTTGAGACTGGCGAAACTCGTCACGTCCACCAGGCAAAAATTACAACGGAAATTGAAATCAAAATCCAATTC
Source organism: Gisinianus flammeolus (assembly GCA_034699125.1). Taxonomy (NCBI): domain Eukaryota; kingdom Metazoa; phylum Arthropoda; class Collembola; order Symphypleona; family Katiannidae; genus Gisinianus; species Gisinianus flammeolus. The sequence goes on along the minus strand of JAIUND010002094.1, from coordinate 22,146 downwards.
CGGTTCGAATGCTGCTTCCTCTGGAGACTCGGATTTATTTGCACACGGAGGATTATTATTTTGAGCAGAATGAGGGACCGTTTGAGGATTTGTGATAATAATATCCGAGGACTTCCCAGACCTTTTCCTAACAATTTTATTATTATAATGTTTTTGATATGGATTTGAATTTGAATTTGAATTAGCTCCTGATGCTAATGATTGTGATTTGGACTTGGAGAGAATGTTGACCCGAGTTTGACAGTGGGATTGAGATTGAGATTGAGATTGAGATGGAGGAGGAGGAGGAGGAGGGGAAGGTGAAGGGGAAGTATTGACCACGGTAGTGACCTCTGGGATTGGACCAGGGACGGTAATGATGGTGGTCCGACCCTTCTTGACGATGACCCCATGAGTGAGCATGTGCATTTTGTAGTCGTGGAAATAAGAGAGGGATTTGGAGCACTCGGAACATTTGTACACTTTATCAATTTTGTGAGCATCCCGGACGTGACGGAGCATATCGAAATTCCTCGAGTAGGATTTCCCACAGACGGCACAGCTATGAGATTGTGAGGAGGATTTTTCCTTGGCCACTTTTGACACGGTCACTTTTGGGATGGGTCGACTTGAGAGAATCCGTGGAATCGTCCAATTCCGATTTTGTTGTTGTTGTTGTTGTAGGCGTCGCTGTTGTTTTTGTAGTTGTTGGAGTTGATATTCATGTTGTTTCAGTTTTGGTCGGGCTTGTTGTGGTTGTGGTTGTTTGGGATTTTTCAAGGAATTTGGAGCTATTTCACCTGGTTCGAGGGGCATCGCAATCGGAATCGGAATTGGTTTCGAAGGAGGAGGAATCGTGGAATTAATTGGATTAGGTTTTGTGGTTTTTACAACATCCGTGGATTTACATTGAGATTTTGACGACGGTTTCCCAATTAAAATTTGATCAGCCACTGTGATTTTTAATGGATCTTCCACTTGCCCCGTTGGTAGCCTGTACAATTAAAATGAATGTGAGAATAATTAATATTGATATTAATTATAGGCATTGTTATTACATGTAATATAATATAATTAAATATAATATGTCTTGCAACATTATTATTTTAATGACAATAACCTACAGCATTTAATTATGGTAATTAATTAATGTGGAGATTTCTCAACTCACTTTGTGTACAATTTGTACAGTAATTTGTCGTAATTAGTATGGATTTGTTCTGGTTGTAGTGGTTTGTTTAGCGTGGGATGGGACTGACTTCCGGTTCCACTTCCACTTGTCACCGTCCCTGATGATGATGATGGTGATGATGATGATGATGATTTGATAATGCTGATGTTCGTCTTTTTCCCTGCTGGACTCTCGGTAATAAATTGGGGTGATGACAATGCTGGGAATACTTCATAATTGTCCTCATCGTCATCGTCATCGTCGTCATTGTCGTCGGGGGGTCTCCCTTCGTACCCTTTAAATGCAGCGTCCTCAAAGTCCATGTCCATCTCCTCATGAGCATTCTGAACGAGTGTGAATTGAATTGATGACGACGACGACGAGCTCGTCGGGTTTTCCATCATTCGCATTTAATATATGTATGTACCAATATATATAGCTGTACAAAATCACACAATCAAATGAATACACATTCCAATTTCAATTCATAATAATCTTAATTAGCAATTAAATTAATTAAGGATAAGAATCGTCTAATCTTTATACATAAATTATAATAATATTATATTATACCTTTTTCGCTCCCCAAAACTCCGAGTCGGAGTCTCCGACGCACACTATCAAAACTTCAAGTCAAAAGTATTGCAAAAAAGCTTATGGCATAAAAATGGTCTCGTTATTTTTTACAAAAACAAAAAAACATTGCTGTGGACACGTTTCTAAATTACAATTAAACTGTCCTCCACTGTACTAAAATGTATCCCTTTATTGTCACAAATATAGTGAACAATTACGATGAAGAGCAGATTTAACTTTAAATGATGAATGAAATTAGGATTTACAATTTACAATTTGCAATTTGCAACTTTTTGAATTATTTTTTGGTGGTGAAAGAGCAAGGAAAACTCAACTCGAACCAATTTAATGAAATTGAGAATTCCCATTTACAATTTTACATAACATTTTTATAACTCGCATCGTTCGACGTTTTTCATTTGATTGTATTTCATCGGATTAACATTTTTTCATTAAATTGATCGGAAAATCACAGGATTATTTACATGAGGAAAAAAAGCATGTGTGTGCATGATTTAGATTTTGATGTTTAGATTGACAGTGGAAGTATTTACTTATATTATGTATTTAAAGATGATAAAGAAATGCAGCGGATTCCCCATGTCAAATGTGAAATGTGCTCGGCGCTTTTTGAGACTATAGACTATAAAAAAGAAACGTGAAGAAGACGAGAAAAGGACGGAAGCTGGTGCACATTTTTTCGTGGGCAATGAGGATGCCGTACTGCACCAAACGCTACCCAAACTCCACAGCCACGCAAAGGCAAAGGGAAGCTTTTCTTGCCGTACCAACGCCCGTTTCCAAGTCCAACCAAAAACTCAAAGTTGGTCGGATTTTCTTGGGCTTTGACACTCCTCCACATCCACACATTAAAACTCATCACTCTCGCATGTGTTGAATTCCCAATTGTGAATTGCACGCATTTTCTATAATCACACTAAATCAGTCAATTAAATGCCAAATCCCTTCGTTTTTTTCACACTATACATACCGAAATTACTCATGACTTCAATTCTTATTGTACGCAATTGTAATTACAATTACAGTCAAAATATTGATATTAAAATGGGATATTTAAAAAAACACTCTCAATTCAGAACGTTGAATCAACGATGAAATTTTGTTGTTTTGACTTTTGACGAAAAATACGAAAAATACGGAAAAACCAACCGTATTCACGGCTTCACGGTAAAAAAGGTCTTACATTTTTGTACGGTTGTTTGAACGTTTTTTTACGTCAAATTAACAATATCTTTGTTAAAACAACACGCTATTTTGGTTCAAATCGACCAAAAATAACGTTGTTTTATCGCAATGTACGATATATAGGACCGAAATTACAATTTATTTAACGTTCTCGAATTGAGTGTGATAGAGGTTCAAATCCAAGAAAATTATGCCGAGAAACAAGGGAAAACTCCGACATTTCCATATATTTTCCATAAAACGAATTACATAAATGCATGACGAGTTGACGAGTTCCGTTTTGGTTTCTTTTTGTTGTATTTGAAAACTGAGTCAATTATAGACGGCCAATTCATAATCATAATAATTGAAAACAATTTAAGAGGAGAAATTTCCCCCGTATGTATGAACTTACACATATGAACATGAACGTCAACAATGTGGCAGTGACAATGAGAAATTTCCATACAATTTCATTTTTATTTTCATATATATACATACACAACACTCACACACAGACTTTCTCATTTGTTGTCACACAATCAATTCAATTGATATTTATACTGTTTGACATTATTGAAAAATCACCTGTGTGGTTGTTATTTTGATTGTTTCCAAAATTAATTAATTATACCTATATACGTACAGTCAAAGTGAAAAGGAAAAGGATGAATCGGATTTTTGACGACACGTTTCGTCAATTTATCCACACGTTTCTTCTTCATTGAATTTCCTGTGTCCGTCGGCGATTGTTTTGCCTCTGAATTTCTTCGTTCGGGTATTATATATATTGAATATGGAAAAGTGTGGGGGTGAATTCCGCCTGCGTTTCCTCCTTTTTGTTTTGGGGACGGTCAGTTGGTGGACAGTGACTTCCGTTGAGGGTGGAAATCTGGCTCAAGTTCGCTCAAGTCATGGTCGGACGGCCAGGGAAATTGACCTCAAAGTGAACGGGAAAGACGGAGGTGGTCATAATAATACCCGACTCACCCGTCACATCCCTCCCGTAAGATCTCATTTTACCCCCCCAGATAATTATTATTAAGTTCCTTATGTGATTGTTGATTATGTTAATTGTTGATTTTGTCATTTTAAGGGCTACTGTGGACTTCAAGGGTCCCGATGTAGACGGAGGCACCATCGTTGTTCGGGGACTTGTTACGGGGGGATGTGCGTCATGGTGGACAAGATGGAGGCGAGATTTAATGTGGGTCGGGCGACGTGTTTGGATTTGGGCTCGAGGTGTCAGGATGTCGAAGGGAGTGGCTATTGCAAGGAAGATGGTCACATGGGCATGTGTTGCTGTAGTACCATGGTCTGTGCCGAGTCCTCCCCCGGATGTAAAGATAACCAATGTCTCAAAAAACGATTTTAAAAAATTAAATTAAATCCATCCACACACACAGTCGTCTGACATCCGAAGTCCGCGGGCAAACAAATGACGTACATACGACGACAGAGGAGAAAAATGTCATTTTTTAATTAATTAATTAAATGTATATTTCCTGTATTTATTTATTTATCTGTATTTATTGTTCAATAAAACGAAGAAGTAAGAACAAAAGAACTGACTCAATTTCCAATGTCAAAAACATTGGAGACAAAATGAATTTTGCAGTTTCCCCAGAAATCCTTGACTGTCGGTCCAAACCTTTAAAAGTCTTTCAAATTCGCAATTAAAATTAAATTCCTTTTTAATTTTTAATTTTCATATACGTTCTTGATTTAAAGTCGATTTAATTAACTGTATTAATTTACTTGTGGCATTGTCCAGTAGCCAGAATTGAATCAGTCAAAGGTCAAACGGTGGTGAGTAAAGAGAAAACTTAATTGAATTTCCCATCATATATATTTTCCATGTGAAATTTTCACATTTCATTTTTGTCATATGCATTTGTGTCTTTTCACTGACTTTTGATATTTTTGTCGCGTGGGGTTTTAATTGAAAAGTGTAGTTAATGTTAAACACTAAATTAGGATGAAAATGGAGCTGTGTTTAATTGAATTCGGATGGTTTAATTATTTAACTTGACCATTTGATTTTTATTCTTTTGTCTTGTCGATTGCCACAGGCAGAGAATTGGAAAATTTGGAAAATCTGCCTGGGGAAAGTTTTCCACTTCTTTGGATTGTGTTTATTGGGACGGATTTAAATTAGCTAATTTTTAATTTTTAATTGCAGTGCAGACAAATATCGGATCGGATTGTAATTAAATAAATTTCATGATGGAGAGGAATTCCAACTCACAAAAAAGACGGGGAAGGAATTCCAACTCAAAAAGACGAAAGAAAGCGAGAGATGTGGATGAAAATGTGGAAATTTCATGGGTCAATTCGGAGGAGCCGTCCAGAGAAAAAGCCCTGCGAATCCCCGTGGTGAGAAAATCAAAACTTTAATTGTACTTAATTAAATACGTAATGTTAATTGTACGTAATTGTATGTATAATTTTAATTATAATTAACATATAATTTGGAAAAAGTAAATTAATGGATTTGTTTTATAATTTAATTATTTTAAAATTATGTTATATACAGATTGTGGATCAAATCCTGTCACTCCTGCCACTCTCCAGTCTAAAGACGCTCCGCCTCGTGAACGGAACCTGGAGGAATTTCTCCAGTCAGGAAATCCTCAAACGTCAAACTCTCCGACTGGAATTCCGTTTCGATCCCATCAAAAACCAATACAGATTCCTCTCAAAACTCCTCACCCATCCCAATGGCAGTCGAACCCATCGTTGTCACAGTAATAAAACTCTAAATGACTTGACCAAAGTCCTCGAGAAATCCCCTTCCTGTTTTTTCTTCCCCTGTCCTCATTTCACGTTCACTGGCGGGGATTTCAAATATTTCCATCGGCCTCCAACTAAAGCTTCACCAACTAAAGCTTCAACTTCAACTTCATCCCCCTCAGATTTCTTCTCGATTCAAGGGAAACGAATCAAAATCCTCATTTTCAATCAAGTCACCATCTCCGTCCAGGATTTGTCTCATCTCCTCATGCGCCAAGCGCCAAATATTCAAAAACTCGCGGTTAATCTTGATATTGACTCCTCCTTCTCGTCGTCTTCTTCTTCTTCTTCTTCTTCCAGTTCCAGTTCCAGTTCCAGTACGGCTGATGGTGATTTTGGACTGTTGAACCTCCCAGCCCTTGAAGTCCTTCATTTAGACCCGAAAATGAGTCTGGAGAGCCTCCGACGGAGGGTGGCTGTACAACTGGCGGAAAAAGCGCCAAATTTGAAAGCAGTCGGGAATTTCCCTGTCATTTCCCCCCATTTCCTGTCCTTCTCCTCCCGCAAAGTTCATCTCATCAAGGAATTTTGTTTTTCAAATCATTCCGTGCCCATCCTCACCGAATTTTTTTCCTCTCCTAATAATAATAATAATAATAATAATAATACTTGTACAACGAAAACGAATCCAGCGCCATTATTGCAAGTTCAAATCCTGTCGACGAATGAAAAAAGCGTGGTCGTCTCGTCGGAGGACCCGGATAAAGTCCTTGAAAAATTATTCAAATCCAGTCAAAATTCCCTCCGGATCCTTCATTGGACGACCCTGAGCATGATCCCACGAATTCCGTATCCACATCTCCGTCACGTGACTCTCCAGCTCACGAAAGATGCCCCATTGGATTTCTCGAGGCCTCTCCATCATATTTTCCCGGCCCTCACCTCCTTTTGCATTCAGTCAGATGGGAGGAATTTCAATGATGGTGGGGCCTGGACGGATTTCTTTACCAGCTCCATTTCCGTCCCACTCACTTCCGTATTGGATTTGGAACTTCGTGGGGGTCGACTTCCCAAGGAATGGTGGAGCAAATTCCGGGATTTATTCCCACAAGTGAAGCGACTTCAATTTGATCCACATTTCGTTCGTTTTGATGAGATTTTTGGACTGTGGAAGGAATTGATTTGGGTTCAAATTGGGAGGGATGATCCCGTCACTCGCGACGATTTGAAAGAAAATCATTTTGAAAAGGCTCTTCAACTGTTGAGTAGCTCGGTGGAAGTGATGACGAGACAATTGAGCGCCATCGTCGACCCCACCGCACAGGTCACCATTCATTTTCATTTTCATTTCCAGTTTGAGTTTGACCTGATTGACCCGAAAAATTGTATCTTTAACTATATTTTCATATTTTTCTATTTATTTTATAGGCTTCTCAAGCGGATCCACCTGGCGAACCGGAACTTTTTTCATTGCGACTTTAACTATTCAAAATAAATGCGTTTGGATAGTGTACATGTAAACATAATTCATTACTTTTGTACAAGAATCATATGTAAAATGTATGACTTTTGAACGGGGAAATAAATGCATTTTTTTTGTCTTTCTTTACTTGTGGATTTTTCAAATATCTATATTTTAATTATTATTATTTTTTATTTCATATTTTTTTGTAGGTTTACCCCTTTTTTACTCGATACATTTTCTGTATAGAAAATAGAAATGTACACGGCATGAAAAAAGGTATGTACACAGGAAAACATGCCATATGGAAAAGTAGTTGAGGAAAATCATTATGTACACGACAACACGACAAGTTTTGACTTTGAGCTAATTGTAAGTATATTTCTTCATTGTTGTCATTGCCGTTCGCCGTTTGTCTGCTGTCTGCTGTGTGTGTGTCTCTAAATCGGTCAAGAAAACCAGTTTTCCGCTGTTCAAATCCACATCCACACAAAAATCCAAGTTGAAGCTGGTCCTGAGTTTTCCGGTTTTCGCTCACAACTTCACAGTTTCCACAATATTCCAATCACCACAAAATTGAGAAAAGTTGACGTTGACAATTCAATTGACAATTGGCTATTTTTTATTGTGTTGTGTCTCGCTGTGCATCGTGAGATCATTCAATTCATTCATTCATTCATTCAGATATTTTTGCAATCTCTCTCTCGCTCGCTCTTTGTGTCATCATGTCAGGGCCAAAACGGAATTATTATTATTGTTTCCCAGCAATATCCATCATCCTCACATTATTCCTTTTTCTCCTTGAAATCTCTCTCTTTTCCCACACCGCCCACGCCTTCACCCTCATCAAGCAGGTTATAATTAATTAATAATTATACTTATATATTACCTAATACACCTTTAATTAACTTTAATTTGAGTGCATTCTTCATCTTATCCGTAAATCTACAAACGCTAAGCGTCATTTAACAAGTTAATAAATTCCTTAATCATCATGCAAATTAATGTATATTTTGTGCGTATTTCTTGTTGCAGGATGGAAAATCGGCTGGAGGCGGGGAGATAAATAAGTTGGTGACAACGGAAATAAGTCCCGGAGGAATAAAAGGACAAGAAACGACGACACTCCCCAGCATTCGATTCTCCGGCATTGACAGTAACACAAATCTGTTCCCATTAGAAATTCGGTTTATTTCGTATTTAATTCGAATATTTGATGGAGTATTTGTGTGTTGTTGTTGTTGTTGTTGTTGTGTTTAAATTGAGTGAATGTTTGTGGTAATCCTGAATTTATATAGTGACGGAGATGAATCAAAAGTCCAATTTGAGTGAGTCGTTGAACGAGGGGGCCTTTGCCGAGTTCAATAAAGTCCATCGGAATGTTTTCCCCGTTCAGTTTGGCAATTCCAGTAACACTTTCACCACGATCCTTCAAGGGCCCGATAATAATAATAATAATCAAGTCCAGCAGGCACTTATTACTGACCCCAATCCCAATAATTTCATCCCACCAACCAAAATCTTGTCCACCACCAAAACTCCAGCCTTTTTAACCGGAGAATTGGACTGCCGTACGCCGCATATTCTATTATTATATTTAATATTTAATTATTAATTACTTGACCTTTCCTTTTCCACACATTTGTCATCCAATCCAAACTATCTCACCTTTATCAACCATTACAATTACAATTACAATTAAATGAGGATTTTCTATATATTTTTTGGGTGCGTGTGGGTGCGTGTGGGTGCGTGTGGGTGCGTGTGGGTGCGTGTGTGCAGAATGTGGGAAAGGTTTGGGTCAGCGGATTGTAAACGGGACGAATGCAGAGATTCGGAATTATCCATGGACTGCAGCTGTCGGTAATTACTATTGTACAATTCCTATAATTACCATAATTACATAATTGATAATTAAACCACAATTTCCACATTCCCAATTAGTTAAATACTATTAAAATATGATGATATATGTATGTCCATCGAGATATTATAATTACGGAGGATATATCCCGTGTTTTTATTTTTCATATAGTGCAATCGAAGGATCACAAATTGTTTTGTGGCGGAGCCGTCATCAACAATCTCTACATTCTGGTACATATAGTTATAGATATACATACATTTTTTCCCCTGGTACATGTACATACATACATATTTTAAGTGCATTTTAATTGATTGTTAATTGGGAAATTGGTATTTATTTATTGATTTATTGTGTGTGTATTTTTGTGTATTAGACGGCGAGTCACTGTGTGAATCATCACAAATCCTCACCGCAAGATATTTACGTCGTCCTCTCGTCGAATGTGATCACGACGGAGACGCTCAAGACCAACCCGCCGGGAACCGCCAAAATCGGCGTGGAACGAATCATCACTCATGACGACTACAATCCCTTCACCATCAACAATGTAATATTTTCATTTTCATTTTAATATTAATTGTAACCCATCCACCACACACCACACCACAATTACATATTCATATTACAATTAACGTTAAATGGGAAAGTAAATGTAAATGTGTGTGGTTTTGATGGAAGGACGTGGCGTTGTTGAAATTGAAAACGCCGTTGATATTGGGAGATGCGGCGATCCTCCCCGCCTGTTTACCCGCCAATAATGACAATACCTACGCCGGCCTCTCCGCCACCGTCGTCGGTATGAACATTTAACTGATTTAACTGTGCTTTAACCGGGAAGTTCAAATTCAAATTGATGATTTTGACATTTGACATTTGTTTGTTTGTGTGTGAAGGATGGGGGACGACGACGGAGAATTCACAGGAGACGTCCAAGACATTGCAGAAAGTCCACGTGCCGATTCTGACGAATGCGGATTGCTCCGCCAAATCCGATGATTACCATTACAAAGGGAAAATCACGCCGAATATGCTCTGCGCCGGTTTTGATCAAGGTCTGTCTCCAATTCAACAATCCAGCCAACCACTTTTCCTCTCATCCATCATTAATAATTAATAATTTAAATAATTACAATCAATCCCATTATTATGCATTATTTCAATTTATTATGCCATTTTTCTGACATGCATGTTCCTTTGTTTTTGTTTTTGCATGGGTTTTTATGCGCGGTTCCTATTTTTTTGCAGGAGGGAAAGACAGCTGTCAAGGTGAGAACAAAACCCACAGAATTCTTTATACCCTAGTTTTTTTACATATAGAGAGCGATTTTTAATGGGTGTTATTTATATGTGGGGATTGAATAGGAGATAGCGGAGGACCTTTGACCCTAGAATTCGGGGATAAGAAGCTCCTCGTGGGCATCGTCAGTTGGGGTAATTTGCACAACACAACGCGAAAGACCATTTAAATATATCGTACAAAGAAAAACACATTTGAATATGAGTGTAGAATTAAGTGTAGATAATTAAATAAAGATTTAATTTAATTCAATATGTATGGGATTTTGATTGATTTTAATTATTATTGCAGGTGTTGGATGTGCCAGGTAATTGTTATTGTTATTGTTATTGTAATTTTAGTTGATGTGGGTTCGTTTCATTTTCTGTAGAGGAATCGCCGTGGATGGTTTTATTTTGTATGTTATTGTTTGTGTGAATTGCATGGGGTGTAAAAATGTGTTTGTTTTTGTGTGTATGTAGGAAATCGTCGCCGGGCGTCTACGCGAGAACTTCAAGTATGTAATTATTGATACATAATAAAAAAGGATTCAATTCATGCACATGTGAATTAATCGACTCATTTCATTTTGATGTTGATGTTGCTATAATTTAATGCCATGATATTGTGTATATTATATTTATATCTGTATTTGTAGGGTACAGTAGCTGGATTCTTCGTCACACCAAAGACGCTTCCTGGTGCAAATACTAAATACAAAATACTGATCTAATCATTCGACCGACGGACGGACGGACGACAAATTACTCTCATTCTCATCCGATCATCATCACGTGACAATCGGAATGGAATTATTTTAATCATTAATTAATTTATTGTTATTGTTATTGTTATTACTATCTTATATATTATTTGGATGATATAATCATCCCTGAATAAAGCATTAAGGAAACCAGAACAAAAATCAAATCCAATATGGTAAACATTTTGGAGAATGAATTTCCCATTTAAATCCTGCTTAAATCATTATATTTTGCCTTTAACATGTATTTAGAAAAATCCAAATGTTACAGACAAAATCAGAGATTTTTTTATAATTCATCTTCCTTTTGTATTTAATACTGCATGCCATTTACTATATTTACTATATTATATTTACACAAGATACGAAATATGCTAAATACGAAATCCATCAAGCAAATGAATCCAAGTCAGTAAACGAACACGTTGAGCATGATTTCATTTCATACATTTTTACCTTTACATTGGCCTTAATCTTAATCTTAATTATCTGACTGGCCAAGTTGTCGACTGTCGATTGTCAATTGTCATGAGTTGGTCATCCGCATTATAAATCTCCTTCCCTTTACTTATTATTATCTATCGTATTATTCAGTGACAGCAGAGAGAAAAGGCACACAGAAAAACACGATAAATCGCTCGCTCGCCACAGTCATCATCTCATCTCATTATCTGCACAATGCAGAATCTGTGTGCACACACACAAAAACACAAATGAATAGCAAAACGGTAATTCACCCTGCCCAATGTCTGCATCTGCATGTCTATTTAATGTCTAATGTCTCTTCTCACTTCTCTCTCCTCTTCTCACACACTATACTCAATATGCACACATCTTAAATTGAGACTGGTTTGTTTAACTAACTCTCATCACCTCTTAACTCCCAGTCGCCTTACCAGCTAACCCGTCCTACTATTCCCTTTAGCCATCCATTCAATGGACTAGGCTCAAATGTGACAGGTTATAAAACATCCGTGGAGACGCAAAGTCAAGATCAAGGAAGTGAAGTGAAGTGACAGTTGATTTTGTCACCTACATACTGCTGTTGTCTTTTCCTATTACATACCTGCTTATTTGCATTGTCATTGTCGTCGATCGTCTACTCGCGAAACAGGAATATTGAATTGGATTGGATTATTGGCCCGTCTCTTCATCTTTATCCTTAATGAACGTAAAATGTCGAGTTTTCATACGAATACAAATGCAAATATACAAATACAAATTCCCTCTGGCTGAAGGCAAAATCCACGACTTTTTTAATTCTCCGTTATTTCACTCATCCAAACTTGAACTGTGTGTGTGTGTGTGTGTGTGTTTCTCTTTTTTTCGCTCGCTCTTCGTCGTCGTCGTTCGTGAGGAGATTCGAATTCAAATTCGAATTCGAGCAAGTTGAGAAGTTCACCAGCCACACAAATGAAATGATGATGATGATTTTCCTTACTCATAAATCCTTCTAATTTTCTCCCCTGCTCTTCAAGCTCAAGCTCAAACTCGTTCACACAACAAACACAGTTTTTCATCAGGTTTTCTGATCCTGCACACACACAACACACAACACACACAAGCAAACGCACAAATGGTGGTGGTCGTCGTCACGGACTTCTTCTTGTTGAATTGAATTGGAGTTTAGTGTGCTCCGACGGATCGTCATCGTCAGCCACACATTTAAAATCCTAATCAAATACTTATCACAATGAAGATGAAGTTCAATACGGGAATTTCCTGGTGTGTCCTCATCATTTCCAGTTGTGGCCTCCTTTTTGCCCTCCTACCCGCCCCAACCACCTCCACACCCATCAGCATCCAGGTAACCCCTTCAAGTCCCTTTTATAGGGACTTTTTTTTCGCTCGGGGCAATTTGTCAGATTTTCTATGGGGTTTTGAATTTTGAATTTTGAGTTCAGAATTGAGGATTGGGAATTTGTTAATTTGTTAATTTGTTAAATTGTTAAATTGTTAAATTGTTAATAGAAAGCGGGGACTGTGAAGACGAAGACGACGACGGTGCTGGAGGAGAAGACGGAACCGGAAGTGACGACGACCCCTTCCACCATTTTCGTCCGTCAAGAAGAGGAAAATGAAGGGCCGACGGGTGGTCCACCTCCAGCTGCTGCGGCAGCTGGACCTTCATCTTCATCTGGACCGGATGCGACGGTAGATGAAGAATCGGAAGAGGATGAGGATTCACCCACTCCAATTCCAAAAGAAGTCCCTTCAAGTCCTCCCCTCCTCAACCTCACCGCCCAACGGAAACCTCCCGTCAAAACCAGCTTCAATAAAGAGGTCCGTCCGCTTCCCTTTTTTCTTTCTGGCCCTTTAAGAAATTGCCCGGTTTTTTTAAATTTTTATTTGTATACGTAAAAATGTATACATATGGATTTTTTTTTATAGTGGTCGATCGTGACGGGCTCGGAAATTCGAGATGATCAAAATGAAAATGAGAATGAGCATGAAAAAGATTTGGAAACCGAGAATACGGATGACGAAGAGGATGGAGGAGGAGGAGCCACCGAGAAACCGGAAGTCAAAGTTGTCCCGGTCCTCACTAAAACCGCGACCAAGACTAAAATCGATTCGGCAACGAACGTGGTCAAAGAATGGAACGTTGTCACTGGGAAAGAACCACAAGCCGCCGATTCCGATTCAAATTCAAAAGTTCCCGCTGTTGTTGTGCCTGTAAAATCCGAATCCGATATTGAACCGGAAGTGGACGTGGAAATAGTCACAAATCTCCCAGTCGCTGTGTCCAATTCCAACTCCAGTTCCACACCGTCCACGACATTTGATAAAGAGTGGGCGATTGTGACGGGGAAATTATCCGCATTTGAAGCGAATAAACCGCAAGCTCAAGAGTCGGCGTCTGTGACGGAGAAAGAAGCTCCTGCTGCTGCAGCGACGGACGCTCCGGAAGAAGATGATGACGAGGACGTTCAAACAGAGAAAACTCCGGGTGTTTTCGCTCCTGCTTCTGCTGCTGCTGCTGCTGGCGCCGTTGCTCCCGCGTCCACTCCACTCAACACCACCACCAATTTCAATCAGGAATGGGCCATCGTGACGGGAGCGGACGTGGCCAGAGATGAACCCAAAGTAGTAGCAGCAGCTGCTGCTACTACTCCAAATCAAGACATTGACACCGGCACCCCCGTTTTATCTTCCGATGGACAGGCCCGCGCTGGATGTGGTCAGTTCATTCATCATTACAAATTCTTCAGGATTTTCTGTATACAATTTCCGGGGGGAACATGAGATGGGATTTTCACAGGGAATTCCAAAGGAATTGGGGGAATTTGATTCAGGATTTATTGAAAATTGGGGAAATTCGACATTTATCATTTAAGTTGAATTTACAACGACAAAGACAAAGGAACTTTGATTAGTTTTGCAGTTTTTGAACACAAAAATTCAGACTTTTTCTGAAAAAATGTGGGAATTTCATTGGTAAATCCAGTGAAAACCCCCCCAAAAATATATGGATTTTTCCCTGCCAAATTTTATGAAGACCTGAAAACCTGAAATCTGAAAAACTTGCCGTTTTGTTTTGTTTAAAAAATCCACGAAAATTGTATTGATTTTGTTGTTGTTGTTGTTGTTTAGAGTGTGGAAAAGTGCCGTTTCAAGTTCCAGGGGGCGGAGTCAACGAATGGCCGTGGGTGGCCGCCGTGGTGAGTTCTCCTCCCCATCAAAAAAAGTCTACTAAAAGGCGGGAAATACCATAGAATTTGAATTTAAACTAGGATTCCTCCTTTTTTTGTCCCACATATTTTCAGGTTAAAAACGGGATATTTGCGGGTGGTCGGCCACACTGTGGCGCAACGCTCATTAACAATAAAGTAAGTTTCAACTTGCCCCAAAAAATACTAGTAAACAAGGATTTCCATATATAATGTAATTTCTTCCGCCTTTGTAATGTGTTGTAAAGTACGTATTGACGGCTGCGAGTTGTATGGACGGCGTCTTGCCGGACCGCTTGGAAGTTTGGCTCACCGTCCACGACAGTCTCAAAAACTCGGGGTCATCCAGTGGGACATTGAAGTTGCCCGTGGAGAAGATCCTCATGCACCCAAATTATCATCGGAGTAATGGTGACAATGACATTGCCCTCGTGGGCCTCCTCGATCCCGTCCCCATTGGAGAAAACAATTATTTCACGCCCGCCTGCGTTCCCGCGGGGAAATTGGACTATAGCGGGATCATGGGGAAAATGGCAGCGTGGGGGAGCTCGGATGTGGGCCAATATAATCAACGTGTGAGCAATAATCGATTGTGCAAGGCGGACATGCCCGTTCTCTCGAATGACGTGTGTAATCGGGACACGCGACATAATGGGAAAATCACGAGCAATATGCTTTGTGCCGGTTTCATCACGCCAAAAATCGATGCGAGTTGCGTGAGCGATGCGGGCGGTGGACTCATCGTGTCCAATGGCGGACGACATACGCTCATCGGCGTCACTTCCTTCGGCTACACGCCCAACCGGTAATTTAAACATTTCCAAATATAGCATTTAATCTCTCTCTTTTTGAAATGACAAGCAAAAACAACATGAAGATTTTCCCGCGTAAAAATTAGTTTGATTTCGATTTGGATTTCGATGGTTGATTTTAATTTCTTATGGTATATTTTGTATATTTTGCAGTTCGTACAGTCCGACAGTTCACTCGCGAGTTTCTGGTGAGTTTTCCATTTTTATATTGTATTTCATGTGTGATTTGATTGGTGTAAAAAAAAGTAGGAGGAGTACAAGAAAATAGGCGGGAAAATGGAGGGTTTTTTTTTTAAAATGAGTTGTGTCTGATTTTGTTTGTCTGATTTTGTTTGTTTGTTTGTTTGGTTCGTTTTTTGCAGAGTATCCCGACTGGATTTTGCACAATACTTTGGATGCGGAATGGTGCTCGTAGGCGTAGAAATTGAATCAAAAAATATATATTATATAACCTTCAAAATATTTAATTATTTATTTATTTCATTCAATTTTAATTATCATTGTATACGTAATTTTGATGGAAGCTCAAAATTTTAATTTATTTATAAAGGCATTGGGAAAATATACATGTAATTAAAATACATTTTTATAGTGGAATTGTGGACGACTGGAATAAAACTGTGAGATTTGATTTAATTTAAATGAGGAAAAGGGAATTCGAATTCGAGAAATGATGGAAAATTTATTTGGTTGTACACATGTGCGCAATTAAAATGGCATTGTCTTCCTCACATTCGTCTGCGGATGCTCATTTTGACAGGGAGAGGAAATTCATTATGCAAGATCTGATTTTAGCACAAATGAAAGCTGGAGATTTGAAGTGTATCCAGAAAATCTACCCGGTCCGTTTTAGCTAACCTTAGAGCTTTCTTGCGTTGGAATTTTAATATACGCATCGCCACAATTGACAATGCTGTGAATGTGAAAGTCAATGTCAATGTCAATGTGAAGCGATAAGCGAGCGTGAGCGAGTGAAGGGCGAGAGCGAGCAGACCACAGGAACAAGAACAACTCCAATTAACATAGAGCGCCATAAGCAACAATGTATTTCCATTTCTTATATGAAACTCACTATTGTGCCTTTCTTTCCCAACGGATTTTACCCATTTTTTGCAAGCTATAGCTAAATCTCATGTGCAAAACACAACCATGTAGACAAATCCTGGAATTTTTGTACATTCCAGCATTTGCGTAACGTTAATTAAACCAGTCAATTTTGAGCTTTGTGTGCGTCAAAACGGTCGATTTGGAAGGGAAATTTGCTGGAGAAAGCTCGCGACCATTGTATAGATACATTTGAATAAATTGCACTGTACTTTTTCTTCCTTCATGCATGTATTGTTTTCACCTTTTCTCACTTTCCACATTCAATACACAGATATATATATTTGTTTCAAATGTGGGCTAAATTTAGTTGGCAAGGTCAAGAAATCTGTGCTCAACATGAACATGAACATCATCTCAATTAAATAAATTCAACTTCAAAAAGCGCACAAAACTATACAACAAGAACAGAGTACACAGCTTATCTGTGACCTATCAGATACGCAAAAGTGCAGCAGCAGAAAATATAGTGAAAATATAGAATAAGACTAAGATAAAAATGTGATATGAAAGAGAAAATATTGCATTAGAATATGGAAAATCTGGTTGTTGGAGTTATTTTTGTGTCATGTTTGAGGTTAAATTGAAAAGATCATGAACCAAGAAGAATGAACATTGAACATTGCAAATCCATTTCCATTTAGTTTCCACATTTGTTGAACACGGCGACGACAAATCTAGAATTAAGTAAATAATGAAGTAAATGAAGATGAGGAACGAGTTGACAACAATCAATATCAATATGAATGAGGATTGTCTGTCTGTGTCTGATTGTGATTGCGAGTATTGGAATTGGAATTGGAATTGGATAATCGCGAGTGAAATGAAGTGAAATGAAACCGGTATCAAAATGAATTCCACACAATGAATCTTCATCTTCATTTTCCACATTCTAAATAAACACAGAGTTAAAGATCTCTTTTTCCCCTGTCTTTTTTCCATTTCCACATTTGCACACACATTTAATTGCGTTCCCATGTTTTGTTTTGTGTTCGAATAGACGACTTGAAATGGATGGAAAATGGAAACTCGTCCAATAATCAAATCAAGTTCAAGGTATATTGTCGTGTCGTAAAAATATCCCAGTGGATAATAATAATAATAATAAACGAGTATGTTCATTTTTAGAGTCCTCATTTCCACATTTCCACATGTACTTTCTTTCTTTCCTCCGTTTGTCTTTGGACTCCACTTCTCATCACATATTTCTATCTTATCTGTATATATTCACATTTAAATTCAGCCACAGCAAACAAGGAACAAACCATGACAGCAACAGCAACAGCTGTGATCATTTCTGAACTGTGAGGAAAAAACAAGAAATGTGAAAGGAAAACGAGTTGTGCACACACATTTTGAGCTCACCAACATCCAAACTAAAACAAAAACACGAGTTTCACTGCACAATTGCCAATTGCCGATTGCAATTGCAGTTTGCATTGGACGAATGGATTTGATTCACGATTGGTAATTGATATAAAACTTATCAATTGACCAGAGACAAAAATAAAAGACGACAGACGACAGAAATGTGATAGCAAAATTCAAAAATACAAATACAAGAACAAGAACAAGAGCATGAATATTACAAGCGAGTTGACATTTACCTATATATAAGAATTTGGATTGTGTGTTCTGAGGTATAAAAAGCGTCGAGGCTTCTCTTTGACTTTCATTTGACAACTCGTCATCAATTGTGACACGTCTTCCTTTCCTTTGTTTTGCTTTTTGTTTTGTTTTGTTTGGGTTTGGATTTGGACGGACTGACGATGAAATTCCGTGTACTATTATTTTTCTGCGTGTTTGCGGTGGGTGTGACATGGAGCCTGGCCACCGCCGCCGCCGAGTCCTCAACCGAATCCCCGTTGACCACCGATCGATCCTCCACACCAGCAGACTCGGTTGAATCATCCGACGACTCCACATTGGACACCACTTCCACTTCCACTTCCACAGCTGCTTCACCGTCAATCTCAACTTCCGCTCCGGTTCCGGCGTCTCCCGCTCCAATCACGACCATTGAATTCAATCTAAAAACAATTCAATGGTTGGGCACGAATGACAGTGAATCCGTCATTCCGGAATCCCCAGCCGAATCCGTCTATGTCACAGGCGGGCCCGCTTTCCCCATCATCGAAATCCCCCTTCCCAACGACAACACCACCGAAAACGGTAAGAAACTCCCCAACCCGGGAATTTCAAATCCCCACCTCCTTTTTCATTAAATAACGGATTCATTAGATTTTGTGCCCATGGTGTTTTTCAACGTATTTTTATAAAATCCCGCCTTGTGAATTATTCTGTGGTGTATAGATTTGCGAACGCAAGGACCGCCGGGATATTGTCAATGCCGGAGTAAATATTATTGCACACCCGCCCAACAGCGACGACCCGTCCGCACGTCTCGCGTCATCAACACTGTCAGTTACTCTTCATTACATAAATACATACTCAATATTAAATATTAAATTACACGTATGAAAAAACCCGGGAACTTTGGGGAGGAGTAGGTAATTTTCAAATTTGAATTTGAATTTGACACGTGTGTTTTTCTTGTTGTTGTTGTTGTTCGGGACAGCCATTGTGTCAACCTGGGGAAGTGATGTGTTGTTCAACGGGTGGGCCGGGTTGTGGGATTTCTGCTGCATTTCCATACTTCTCACCATATCCAAGTTATGGGGAGGCAAATTACGCGGAATATCCGTGGACGGCCGTCGTCATGGACACGAGCAATCAATTCATTTTCGGACTCGGCGTCATCGTCACACCCAATTTGATCTTGACCACCGCCCGCAACATCGAACCTTACATGTATAAAAAAATCCACTTCATCTCCTTAATTATACGATTAATTACCGTCAATCAAATCATCGTGTTTTGTTTTTTGTACTAATTCTCTTCTTGTGTTTTTCGAATTAGTGGGACGGCATTGAAAGTGCGATTGGGCGAATGGGATTTGTCATCGAATGATGAGCCGTTCAAGCCGTTGGAAGTGAGCGTCCGGGAAGCAGTGATTCATCCCAAATACAATAAACGAACGTTCCAAAATGATTTGGCTCTCCTCCGACTTCGAACCCCATTGGATTTGGACAGTTACCCAAATCTCAGATCCGCCTGCCTCGTCCGTCCAGAAGAAGCCGCCAGATTCAACAATGCCAAGTATATAACATTGCCATACATATTTTTTAGTATAGACTTTCCCATGCGCTATAACGTTATAAATGTGGCAGGTTTCTTGACTACCGGGGAATGAATGATGAATGGAATTAATTATGTACGATATATTGCATTATTGTATAGATGTTTCGTGGCGGGTTGGGGAGTGAAACCATCGGAGCGACAAGGGGATCGGAATTTGTTGAAGGAAGTGGAAGTGACGGTATTGGATCAACGCACTTGTGAGACTTCCATTCGACAGTCCATTGGCAATCCTCAATATTTCTTTGACTCGACCAGTTTCGTGTGTGCGGGGGGAGAGCCTGGACGAGGTCCCTGCAAAGGTGACGAAGGGGGCGCGTTAGTATGTCAAGATGGTGGGCCCGGGTCACGGTATACCGTCGTTGGATTGACCTCGTGGGGCACGAGTTGTGGCGTGGCCGGATTCCCTGGTAATTTCTCTCAATAATCTTCATCATCATCATAATATTTCTCCATACAATTCCTCAATTCCTATATAATTATAATTATCATAATAACTGATCAATGAACATCTGTTGAAAATATCTCAAAATCTCGAGTGCCTGTGGATCATTTTAGGATTTTAGGATTTCCCGCCGTTTTTCTATAGTGTCACAGATTTTCTACTAGTAGTAGTAGTATTTTATTGATTTTGGTCCGAACGACCTTTTCAACAGGCATTTGTTTCATGTTACTTGGTCAGTTTACAAGATGACTGACTGAGTATTTTAGAGTTTTCCATAATTATTTTTATTTAGTACATGATTTATTTTGAATTTATAGTTTATTACAGATTTTCTACTATATTTACATAATATATATAAAATTTGATTTTTTTTTGTGTAGGGATTTTCACCAACTTGGCGACGCAATTCGATTGGATTCGATCAGTCGAGCTGAGTGCTGGACAAAAATTCGGAGCTGGATAAAGAAAACACGAGGAAAAATATACTGAAATGTGTACAAGGAAAATATAGCAGAGAAATGAACGGATTATTTAATTAAATTATTCATTATTTATAAAAAAAAAAAAAAAAACAAGGAACAAGAAAAGTGAGGGAGATTTTGAAAACAAAATGTCCGAATAAAACTCGACGACGATCTTTAACATGTACAATCTATAAAATATATAAAATTGACCATTTATTTCCACATGTTTTGTATTTTCCTGTGCTCATGACTTCAATTCAAGTCATTTCAAGAGAGAGCTCACAAAATAAAAATCTGTGGACGTTCCCCATAAAAAAAACAAAAACAAAATCGGACTTGACGATGAAATGACATGACCAACTGGCAAAAGTTCATAATCCGTCCACATATTGACATGAAGCCACAAATAACGGAAATTTCTGAGTTGTTCAAAACGTAAAGTAAAAACAAAGTAAAAAGGAAAGGCTAAAAAAAAGTCATGTGCAAGAAATGAGAGCGAACAATATAAATATGAAATATAAAATCAATGGAATTTGGAATAAAATTTCTATATATACAGATGCTTTAATTCCAGCTCTTTCTTTTATAATAACATTTGACAAAAGTTTCTGTTTCCTTAAAGATTCAAAAAGTTGAAAACGTTGCGCTGACCCGAGATGACCTATTTTCCTTTTCCTTGAATAAATCCACTAATTAACTATATAATTAACTTATATAATTTGATCCTTTTTCATTTATTATATATTGTACTGGACTTTAGGCGCCAACCATTGCCTCATTTTCTTCCGCCTGCTCCACCGCCTCCAATATAATCTCCCCACAATCTCGCCGGAAGATGACCTCCAGCCGGTTCAACCATTCCCCGTGACCTCTAGAGAAGAGGACCCTCTCCTCGTCTGTCCTGGGGCCCCAATATTCCTTTGTATGGAGGTTGAAAATGAGAGCGAACAACTCGGAAAGTCCTGTGAGGACGAAGAGACTCGCAAAGCTGACGAAGAAGGAAAGGAAAATGGTGGGATGTCGGAACCACAACACCATTCCCGCCGACATCATCACAGCCAATTCCATCAAATGATTCCGACTCAATTTCCGAAAGTCATTCCAGTCACGCCGGCGGATCCGGCCCTCGTGAAACGGCTCTCGCTGGAAAAGCCCTTCATAGATCCTCACCGAGAAGAATGTCAAGACTCTGTGGGTGAGTACATTTCCATTTCCATTTCCATTTCCATCGTCCGTCCCCAAGCATAGGAAAAGGTCAGAGATGGCTCCAAGATATTCCGTCATCGCGACGCCAAAAACAAGGATATCTGGATGGAGGGAGGACGGAAGCTCTTCCGTGACAAAGTAGAGCGTCCAGCCCGTGAGGAGCACTTGATAGCCTGTGATGTGTGTGGTGTGCATTAAATAATAAATTCAGAGTTATATTAGGGGGCGCATTCA
>JAIUND010002093.1:0-25963 GCA_034699125.1 Gisinianus flammeolus | reverse complement strand
CAAATGAAAGGCGCTTGAAATAGCGTCCAATTTATAATTAACGACTTTGATTGTGAAATCCGGTTTGTAATTTCAATTTCAACATTGAATTAGGTTTTGGATTGCAAATTCGCTCGTAATATCTTTCCATCTGCATCGATTTGCTGGAACGAATCTATTTTACTTCTCCAGACATCTCATCAGTTTTGCAAATTATGTTGAAATCCATTTTTAGGGAATTAGTGAATTTTCCGTCCTCATTCAAAAATCAAGTAAATGTCTAAACGAGCACAAATGCACAAACTGTTTTCATCGCAATTTTTTCATGGCCGAATTAACGACTTAGAGGAAATTTTACAGTCGATCGAAAAAGAACCTTGAAATCCAATTAAAAGCAAAGACGACTATAAAAAACGTGCTGAATTGATGACAACTGGAATTTGGGT
The DNA here is from genome assembly GCA_034699125.1 of Gisinianus flammeolus. NCBI lineage: Eukaryota > Metazoa > Arthropoda > Collembola > Symphypleona > Katiannidae > Gisinianus > Gisinianus flammeolus. The sequence continues at coordinate 25,538 of JAIUND010002093.1, read as the reverse complement.
CTAATTGGGAAACAGATTGAGCTTTTAATCGACTCATTTCCATCGTGTTATCCACTTTCAATCTGCAGCAATTACGGAAATTCGGGCGAGAATTCTCATCATTTCCGAATTTCACGTTAAATTCACACCAACGTCTTTAACTGCCGTCGATCGATTACTTTCACTTCACCGTTGAAAATTGCACTTAATTCACATTTTACGGAGAGTTTTCAGATTTCCACAGTAATTCGACTTTTATTTCCCCATTACTTTCGTTTAAGCATTTGTTGCACTTCAACACCGTTTCAAGTTTTATTTTCTATTTGAAGTGCTCCGAAATGAAAGATGAAGTTTTGTGAAAATGGGCTTATAGAAATGAGTTGCAATTTACATGTGACATTTTCCTTCGTTCTCAAAATGAATTCGGAATAATTGATATATTTGAATCGTCGTCTTCTCCAACTGTTTTTTAATTTTACTTGACGTCGGCAATTATTTGGTTCGACACTTGGACAGATTTGTTACGGAAGTTTGTCATTTCGGGAATTGTAAATTCACCTGTCAAGTTTCCATTTTGCATTTGGCATCATATTTTCTAATTTTAAATAAGAAAACGGCATGAATGAAAAACTTATTTTGGGAACATTTAATTTTGCCAGTTAATTCCAACAATCATTCGTTAAATTTATTGGAGTTCAACGTCGTTTGTATTTTCATGCGCAATACTCGGGATTATTGGCAAACATTTGAATTGCATCGGTTACTAAGTTTTAATTCGTGTTGTACTCTCCGATTTTAAATGGGTGATGGTTTCTCTCTCCCTCGTAGCTCTTCCACTCAATGTATTTGAAATGGGGAAGGATTCCTAAATCTATCCTTGGGGCCCTCAGTTATTTATAATCGGAGAGTAAATCTCTGCAGATCAATAGACGATGCAGAAGGTATTCTATAGACATTTCCTCGTCAAATCAAGTATTTTCTGTAGCAAATACCCGATGAGAAACATCAGTGCCAGATTTGCCATAAAATTTTAGGCCAATTCCCCGATGGAACGAATGTGAACATTGCATTGTCTGCGAATGAAAAGTTGGTTTTTCATCTTGATCTACTAAATTTGCAAAAGAGTTTGAGAGCCCGCAATTTCAAATGTGTATAAGTTGAAAGTGGGTTGAGAATTGAGAGATTTGGAAGGATTTCCCGACGCCTTCCATCAGCTTTTACTCTGCCAAAATCCAATAAAGATAAAAACGGGATTTCCTTCCCGACACTTTTATTCCAATCTCTCAAATTCTGAATTTGCACACGCAAAATCCGATCTACAAATCGGGAAATGAAGTCGTTTGTTTGCAGATTTCATTCCTGTCTGTTGCGAGTGATTGCTCAGATCATTTGGAGTCGAAGCACATTTGGGAAAATATTTTGAGAACTGAACTTGAAGGCTGACGAAAATTGTTGATTTGTTTTATCCCGACTCGTTTTGAATTCTCCAGTGAATGAAATTTAATTCTATTATTTTCTAAATGAAAGCGGAGATTCGGCTGATTGTGGATTTTGATTGCGAGTGGAATTTGAAGAGTCCCAATTGAGATTTCATAAAGTGTTTGTAATTCAGAGAAAGCCGCAGGGATTCAGTTTGACAACTGTCGCTTTTCATTTCAACCAAACTTTCATTTGAATTCCGACTGCTTTTTCGCTTTAATCATACAAATTACCCGAGTTTTCAAAATTTGAGACTAATGAAAGTGAATTTTATTAATTTTAATTGTTGTTTTGTTTTGTTTACAGCTGATTGCGAAGGAGTTTTGTGTTTGGAAGTTGAGGATTGCCCATCTGACAGTTTCCGACTGCCAACCCCGAAAAACCTACAGAAGCGAGAAATTGCGGTTAAAACGGGAGTTTGTTGTTCTGCGGGTGAGAAATGTCAATGTGCTCCTGAACTTTCGTGCCCGACACCGAATTGCCCCACAAACTGGACCGTCAATCTCGTGCTGAATGCAACTGGAGAACCTGGAAATTGTTGCCCACTTTTTGCCTGCACCCTCAACAACAATCCAGAAATCACAACCAGCATTTAAATCCAATTAAATCAATTAATTGTATATTGAAAATATGACAAAGTGCACTGCCGAACTCAAAAACTGTTTGTTCTATTCTATGAAAGTGAAAATTTGAATTCTCAGTTGAGCGTTTTCAAGTATTTTAATTGTCTTTATTTGATTTGCTCTTTCACCGCGTCATAACTGCAACTCGCAGAATTCGCTCTCGGTGTTGAGCAATATAGCACACGGCGTGGACGATCTACAAAATCCATTCTTGATTTCAAGCAATCTAAATTCTTTGCCAACTGATTTCAATTGTTTTACATATCGTCGTATTTAATTAATTTGCAAATCCTCACATTTATGTCACTTCACGTCAAGCTGGAATCCAAAAAATGAATAAATTTTGCACATATTTTCTCTAAAATAAACTGTCAACTGTCAAATGAAAAACAGAAGGAAACGAATTCCATTTCATTTCTGAATGCCTCCGATTAATTTAATCATCTTCAATTTTCAAGTTGTTTTCCATTATGTATAATTTCGGATTTCCATCTGAAATTCTACACAAATTGGAGGAATTCGAGTGGATCTGGAGAAACTGAACATTTAAAATTGAGTCCACTCTCAGTCTACAAGTAAAATCCCGTCTCATCTATGTGAGTGCAGAGCACGAAATTTGTTTTTTTTTGTCCCCTCAATTATTTTACACTTCGATAATTAAATATATTTCATGCTGAGTTAATGTCCGACAGAAAAAATGAATACATTTTGCAAATATGTTTTCTAAAACAAGCTCTCGACTGTTTCTTGTTTTATTCAGGATTTAAAATTTAAATTGACCAACGTGTGCGAATTCGCCGTCATCAAAAACAAACGACCTTTTTTATTGACATTCTCTTGACTTTTATAGCTGTGTGAATGTCGTGATTTTTTTTAGCTCTGAATATTTTTGTTTCATTTCAATCATAATTTGGGGCATTTTAAATTGTTTTTATGACGCAATCGAAATTCACTCCACTCTACAATTTCCCATCATTTTGACTTACTTTCCTTTTCTCCGGTATTTTCTGTGTTTAGCGAATTCTAAGTACTTACTTTAAAATTGCGTCAAAAACAGCAGAAATCCTGTCTGATCTGAAAACAGAGGAAAGTGAGCACACAATTAGTTTTGTTTCATCTCAATTATTTTGCAATCCACATTCGGCTGGAACTTTTTCTCCATCAGCTCGTTCGTATAGTTTTTGCATTCGTTTTCATTTTGAGTTGGGGTTTGCATGTTTGCAGTTCGCAGAAGGAAGTCGAACCTTTCATCAGTAAAAGCCTGGCAAAATGTCACACAGCTTTGGGATAACGAATTTTGGATTCCTTGCGGATTTCTATGTGTTTTCAAATAGTTTGAATTGGACTGTCTGGAAATCCGAACTTCTTCTCCGTGTTGCACTTTTAATTTTATTCCGTCCAAACATTTCTTCTCTGCACAGGGAAACAGAGACTTTGATATTCGAATCAGGAAATCCAATGGAGAAAAGAAAGAGGGTTTCTCAGGGACTTCAATTCCATCTCTGGCAGCCACTCAGAATCTTAAAGTACATTTGCCACATACAACACAAAGTAAAAAAATTGTGAATGACCCCCAGAATAAGAACGAGAGAAGAATTTTCTTTGTTCTCACCGCGACTGTGAACTGAAATGGTCGAGTTGATTTGCAATTTGTGGCGTCTCCATTTCCTCCAATTAAGACAAACCACGAAAAACGGAAGAAGTTGAACATTGAGAAGAGAAAATCCGGTGAAGGCAACTGCGGAATTCCCCATTTACGCGCGGGTGGTGAGAGAAAGCGAGAAATTAATCGACTAATTCCCGTTGAGTTACAATCGAAATTCACAGAGAATTCTCATCATTCCAAATCACCCACAGCAATTCGCACTTTAAATCTCTTTCTCTTTGTTCGTTTGTTTGTTTGTTGGCGGTCCGTATGCTTTTTATTCTTTGTTCGTCAACGATTCTTTCGTGAGTTTTCTTGAGTGTGTCTTTAATTTTTTATGATAGAAACTGTAACAGCCACCGTCTGCTTCCTCTCACTTTCAACAGCCCGGAATTTCAAACCCACACAAAACCCATTTTTTATTCATTTCAGGCATTGCACTTAATGTAAATTGTGTTTTTTCGGCAGGGGCTTTGGAGTTTTTTGTCTCATTTTCAATTGTACATTTACAAATTACAAGCGAACTCGGCAAATTTTTGATTTTGAGCGAACTGATTAGTGCACCAGTTTTTCAGAGCAGAAAAATATGGAACGGCGTCAAACTGAAGCAAAATTCACAAGTTAAAATCAACAGAATTGGTCTTTACAAATTGTAATGTATCTTTTGGAATGGCAGGGAAATGTGATGGTAATTTTTTACTTGGGCATTTCAATAACATAATTTCACATGGAATGCGGGATTCAAGGAACTTTGTCCTCGTTGGATTTCAAATCGGTCGACGAGAGAGGAATATAAAGACATTTTGCTGGCGTAAATGACTGAATTTACAGTGTGAGAGTTTCCATTAGCCGAATTCCGTTCGACTCCGAGTTGGATTAAAAAACGGGCGCTGAATCGGAAGTTGCAATCGTTTCCACTTTCCATCAACTTTTATTTAATGAGTTCATGACTTTCAATCGCCATCTGTAAACCCAAATCGACTTCGGAATTCGCACTGTAGACAAGTTAACGTAAATTCACGGCTTGATGCAGGGAATTAAAATGACGTTTAACTTGAACTGGTAATTCCAAATCCCCCACTGTTTAGTTTACTCAGAAATCCTCCATTTGCCACATATTTTGAGACCGAATGACGAAATAAAAAAAGAAACGCGGGAGAGAGGGAAAAGATTAAAAGACGAGAGAAATGGGGAAAACCAATTTGAGCGACCCGAGGTTTTGCCCTGAGATGATCAAATTGAGTCATCAGAGCAACAAAAACTGCATTCTGGCAGTCACTTTGAATACAAACGACCGATTTTTGGTTCTCACACTTTCAGGATTCCGTCTTTTCTTCAAGCATTTGCAGAAATAAAGGCATTCCATGTGGGAATTTCCTTTATTTTACACAACTTAAGCGAACGAATTGCGCTCGTTTACACTCACCGACTGGGGGTTTTCTGTTTCCTCTGCAACTCCCAAGATTTTTGTTTCCTTTGGCAGCTCAATTAATTTTAATTACGCGAATCATATTAATTGGAGCTTGAAGGCTTTTCTTTGAAGTTTGACGCTGGAAGCAGATTTCAGTCTGTGATTCGATTGCGTGTGCTTATTTATTTTCAATTTTCTTTGATAGTCGATGATAAATTTGTGCGTCAGTTTTTCGAAGGTGGATGTAAGTTTGAAATCCCGGCCTTTTGGGTTCAATTTTTTTTATTACTTTGTAAATGGCTTTGATGCACTGTGAGGGTTAAAAACGCGCACTTTTATACGTAGTGAATTTTAATTTGTCCAAAAGAATCTGTTTATTGAATTTTTGAGCTTACAAATATCGTATTTGTATACACAGAAAAGTCATAACTAATCAAGTTTAATTCGTCGACACTTTTGTGTTGCAAAATTTTGGATGACGTCCTCAAACGTTTCTTAAGACATTAAGAAACAAAAGAACAAAATCAAGATAAATTACCTCAAGTGAGTTCAAATCCTCGGGTGGATTATCCAAATAGATCCCGGCCTTTTTGCAACCTCTCTGTGTCCCGGCCTGGATGTGAGCAACCCCTGGCAACCTCGACGGGGCGGCTCTGATTCCGTGCGTTTTGATGGGATCTTTGGCATGTCCGATAAAATTGATGGAACAGAAATAATTCTGATGGGTAAAAAAAAAGAGAAAATGAACTGAAATATCTACAGAAACACTTTTGACTCTTGCACAAACAATTTTTTGATTTTTTTTGTCTTTCCTGTGTGCGCTTATACGTTTATATTTATTCGAATGCACAATCGTGTGCAGTATACGTGCACACAAACTTTACCAAGAAATGTCAGCAATATTTACATTTTCCTATTTGAATATTCAAAGCAATCTCCCAAAATGGCAATCAAAATAATTCGAGTTAATTAGTTAATAATTCATCCATTTCTAATCAAAATTACATAAAATTGGCGGACAAAAGCCAAGATTTGATGTTTTAATTCTAAAAGTTGCAGTTTCAAACTCAATTTAATACTGAGTGAGCTCCAAATTCAACAACTCTGTCGGAAAGCTTAATAAACCGTTCTTATCAACCTATGAGACAGCAGGGAGACGCACAAGAGTAGAAAAGGACTAAATGGCGTCGAACTTGAGCAAACATTTGTCAATTTGACAGAGTATGTCGGCCCACCTACCCACTACCCAAAACCCATGGGTTTACCCATACCCAGCCCACCCTCAAATTAACGCTTTGGTGGGTAGGTGGGCACTAGAATGAAAATACGATACCACAGCGGGGAAAAGATGGTGTGTATTCTCATGTCCGTGGCTGTACATTTTTATTTTAAAAAAACGGGAATTACACAAATGCTTCAAGAACTTACTATCACTTTGAGAAAAAATTTGTATATTGAAAACGCGAGCACAACTTGGAAAACACATACATATGTCTGCCCACCAACCCAACCCAGCCCAACCCACCCACCCACCTCCAAAATCGCAAAACCCAGGGTTTTTACACACTCTGCAATTTGACATCAGCCGCAGGAAACTCAAAATATTATTCTGCATTTTGAAACATGACATAAATGATGCTGTAATTTTTATTGCGTGTAAATGGTTCAATTTAAAGTGTCAGAGTTTTCACTAACCACAAAATTCGTTTGGATTGGGAGTTGGATTAAACAACGGAATCTGAATCGGAATTTGGAAATTGCGATCGTTTCACAGTTAATTTTATTTTCATGGCTCCAAAATGTGTATGAACAATTTCTTTCCATAATTTGCAAATTTGTTTTGATATATTCTTGTGGAATTTTAAATAACATTGTCTTATCACGATGACATCTTTCTCCATAATTTAAACTCCACTTGAGCATTTTTCAACGAAAACCACAGGGCGGCGAGCAGAAACTTGGAGCCAATCGGATTTAAATTGCAATTTACTGTGCCTGTACAGCCAAACATCCTCCTCCTTAAGTTTTTTGGTCTGACTTTGTCATTGATGTTCCCTCCACAGGTTTGGCTTCACACGTGCCGGCTTAATAACATAGTAATATGAATTTTATACTTTATTGTCAGCTAATTGGAATTGTCATGGATTGAATGGGGCTTTTTAATTAATGTACCTTCAATTTGACCATGTTGCAGTTCAACGCCGTTTGTATTTTTGTGTGTTTACCTGAATATTAAACGTAAGAAGTTCAGTTGCAGGTTCCGAAATGCAATGGAGATTATTTGGTTCGGCGTTATAGCAAGTGAGCTGGGAATGAGAAATTGTTTTTCCCTATTGATTTGTTTGTAGAAGCGGACCGAAAATTTGGTCTGCAAGTTATAAAAGTGGTTTGAGAATTGAGAGATTTGAAAAGCTTTTCCGACGCTTTCCATCAGCCTTTTCTCTGCCAAAATCCAATAAAGATAAAAACGCGATTTACTTCCCGTCACTTGTATTCCAATCTCTCAATTCAAATTCTGAATTTGTACATGCAAAATCCGATCTACAAATCGGGAAATGAAGTCGCTTATTTGCAGATTTCCATCCTGTCTGTTGCGAGTGATTGCTGAGACCATTTGGAGTCAGCAAATGCGAAAATACATTGAGAACTAAACTTGACAGCTGACAAAAATTGTTGATTTGTTTTATCCCGACTCGTTTTGAATTCTCCAGTGAATGAAATTTAATTCTATTATTTTCTAAATGAAAGCGGAGATTCGGCTGATTGTGGATTTTGATTGCGAGTGGAAGTTGAAGAGTCCCAATTGAGATTTCATAAAGTGTTTGTATAATTCAGAGGAAACCTCAGTGATTCAGTTTGTCAAGTGTCGCTTTTCATTTCAACTAAACTTTCATTTTAATCCCCAATGCTTTTTGTCTTTAATCATACAAATTACCCGAGTTTTCAGAATTTGGGACTAATGAAAGTGAATTTTATTAATTTTAATTGTTGTTTTGTTTTGTTTACAGCTGATTGCGAAGGAATTTTGTGTTTGGAAGTTGAGGATTGCCCATCTGACAGTTTCTGACTGCCAACCCCGAAAAACCTACAGAAGCGAGAAATTGGGGGTAAAACGGGAGTTTGTTGTTCTGCGGGTGAGAAATGTCAATGTGCTCCTGAACTTTCGTGCCCGACACCGGATTGCCCCACAAACTGGACCGTCAATCTCGTGCTGAATGCAACTGGAGAACCTGGAAATTGTTGCCCACACTTTTTGCCTGCACCCTCAACAACAATCCAGAAATCATAACCAGCATTTAACTGATTAAATCAATTATTTGCATATGCACGTAGAAAATATGACAAATTTTTGAAATCCGAATAAAATACTTAGCTCGTTTTAGATTCGCATTCTTCATAATTCTTAACCCGAAATAAATCACCAAAGGGGTAGAAGAATCCGGATTTATCGGAGTTTGACTTCAGATTTGGATTCGTCATGATTTTTTACACCAGTATCCGTAGAAACAAAAAATAGTTTGAAAACAGGTCAAAAACTCCTAAAAACACTGAATTTGGGGTTTAGAATTCGGATTTCACGGAGTTTGACTTCGGATTTGGATTCCTCCTAATTTCTATCCCAGAATCGTTGAAGAACGAAAGATACTGTAAAAACAGTTCAAAAACCCCGAAAAAAACCGAAACGGGTAATCCGATTATGCCCATCTCCGAACTCTTCTGAATTATAAGTAATGCAATGCCAATAAAAAAAGACCCCGAGTCAAAATCTCAATCTGTTCCGAAGGACGTACGGACATGTTTCATTTCATTTCATTAGGGGAGCTCTGCTCCCTAAAAATGAGAAAATTTCGGCTCTGTTTCAAATTTGAATCCCTTCCTGTCTCTTGTTGTTTTTGTTTACTTTCAATTTCAGTCACTTTTTACGTCACCCCAAAAACTAATGCAAAAAATAAAACATTGTGCAAGTTGGACGCCGTTTTGAATTTGAATTGGCATTGACCGCTTCTAAGCTGTACAGGTTCAGAGGGGGAACAATTATTTTCATGAAAACTTTTTAGATGGCAAAATAATCATTTTCATATTTAAAATTGACGAAGTTGAAGGTTTGAAACCGAATGTACGATTCAGAAATATGCAGCGTGAGCGCAGGTGAATTCTCATTTCCGGCAAGAAATCATGCACTTGAATTTAATGACGTCAATCCCACCAAATTGCAATTTATTTCGAAGAAATCAACGAGACTGTGGAGTTCATTTCCACATGCGATCGTAAATTGGCCAGGAAACAGCAGGAAACGAATTCAATTTCGGAATTTCTGTGATCAAGTTCAGCCGTCTTCAATTTTCAAGTTTTTTTTCCAATAATTGAACACGAATTTCTCTTTCTTTCTTCAAATCTCAATGTATTTGTTTATTTTTTCATTGCAAATTCTTTTTGTTCCAAGGATTTTTAAGCCAAATACATATATTTTCAACCGGGAAATCAAAACGTGATTTCGGATGTCCACCTAAATTTCTACAGAAATTGGAGAAATGCGAATGAATGTGAAGACACTGAATTCTAAATATTTAAAGTTGCATCTAAAATTGAAATCCTGTCTGATCAGAAAACAGAGGAAAGTGTGAGCAGGAAATTTATTGTTTTTATTTCATCCCCATTAGTTTGAAATCGTCTGGAAATCCAAGCGTATTATTGTCGTCACATTTTTAATTTTACTTTAATTTGTCCAAACATTTCTTCTGTGCCTAAAAGGAGACGAAGATTTTGATATTCGATATTCGAATCAGGAAATCCAATGGAGAAAAGAAAGAGAGTTTTTCAGGGACTTCAATTTCATCTCTGGCAGCCACTCAGAATCTTAAAGTTCATTCGAAAAGGCAACTGGAATTTCTCGCTAATTGACTCGCTAGCGAATTATTCCGGGGTTGAGTTACAGCTGAAATTCACATACTGAGAATTCTCATCATTCCAAAATCACCTCCAGCAATTCGCACTTCATATTTCTTTCTCTTTGTGCGTTTGTTTGTTATCTGCGTTTCATTCTTCACCCGTCGCGTTTACATTTAAAGAAAACCCGATGATTCGAGAAGACTCTTTCAAGTACTACACAGAGCTTCTAATTACCTTACTAAAGTAAAATAATAGCAAATGACGTCAAACTCAAGCATAATTTGACAATTTACAATTGACGTTGAAAATTCATGGAATTTGCAGGGCTTTAAAACTGAATGCTATAAATGTAATTGCAAATCATTTTCATTCAAATCCACATTTGTCAAATTGATTAAAAAGATCAGAGAGATAGAAAATTCTTTTTGACACAAATGACTGACTTTGGAGTTTCCATAATCCAAATTCCCGTCCATTTTGAGTTGGATTTAAAAAACGGGTGGAAGTTGAATCGGAAGTTGTGATCGTTTCCACTTTCAATCAACTTTTACCTTCATGATTTTCAACCGCCGCGCCGTCTGCAAATCCAAATCCACTCTTGAATTAGCAAATTCGCTTCTTTAATGGAGGGAATTAAAATGAAGATTAATTTGAAATGTGGATTCTGTATCTCCTGTTGTTTACTTGGAAACTCCACATTTTCTATGTTTTCAAAGTGAATTTCGAAACAAAACAGAGGAAACGGGAGAGGGAAGAGAGTAAAAGGAAAAGGGGAAATGGCAAAAGTCAATTTGAGTGATTCGAGTTTTTCCACTGACAATGAGATGGTCAAATTGAGTCATCAGAGACAACCAGAAACAGCACCGGAAGTCAATTTGAATACAGACGACGCGGAGTTCTGTTTTCCTAACAGGGATTTGCATAGGTAGATTTCACCTTTTGAATTTCTATTGCTCAGCAGAACTTGAGTGGACGAATTTTGACTGTTTACACTCCACAATTTTCAACGTCATCCACTGATTTTCCACCATATCTTAATCTTCATTGCATTGGTAGTTTAATTAATTCGGCCAATGAAATTAATTGAAACATCTAGAAGGATGACAAAGTGGAAATTGTGTCGACCGATATGACAGAAATCAAGCATTTTCTCGCACTCGGTTCAAGATTCTTTGATGATTCTGTGTCATCAAAATCCTCAAATTTTATGTGAATTACTTGTGATTGATATTATGAAATTTGCTTGACTTCGACGCCGTTCTAAATTTTCAATGTTTCGTGACACACACTAAATTGTAGTTTTTTTGGCCTTCTCCGATGTTTCTTATTTGCAATTTTGGTTTTGACCCTATGTAGTTTTTATGTAAGAGTGTGTGAGCCTTCGTATATACACACAAGAGCGCGTTTGTCGGTGCCCATTTTGTAACTTTGAAACCACACAACACTGAAAGTGTCTAGCAAGGGCACGTGTTTTACGATTTCTCCGTATCTTGCTTTATATAACTACGATTGCTACACAGTGATTGGTTTAATTTTGGGATTAATCCGTAAATGATTACTATAAAGGTCAATAATCGTGGAACCTTTCATTTTGGCAAATTCGATCTTTAATTTTTCCACACACAGGCGTTTTTATATTGCATTCGGCGCAGTGTGTGACGGTGAAACCTTCAACATTTCAAAACTAGATCCTCGTTGGTGACTGCATTTACTTGGTTACAGAATTCAGGCGGCGTCGAAGTAGAGCATTTTCACCATCTGCAATTCCTATGTTTCTTTCTTAAATCCCCAATTTATGGTTTTACATATTGAATGTTCGTCTTCAATATATGAAATTCAAATTGTTCAGCCAACGGACTTGAGTTTTTTTGAAATTCAAACGATTAAATTCTAGATTTCAGTCATGATAATTAATTTAGAAAAAATTCCTTTTGAGCATGAAGTAAAAAAAACTTATGGATTTTTGAATGAAAATTTCGTACTTTATTTCCAATTAATTCGAATATGACAAGTTCCAACGGATCCCTCTTTTTTAATACAAAAAGAGGGAAATGCGGAAAGATGGCAAAAAGGCAACAAAAATCATTTGAATAGATACATTTTGAATTTAAAATTTTGACAAGAGAAAATATACAATATAATTAAAGTTAAAGTCCGTCGTTCATGAAAACATTTTTCATTTGATTTCCAAGATCCTGTGGGATTTGAAGATATCTGTATAGAATTGTGGTCAGTTGCAAAGGCATGCGAAGGTGCTTTGAGATGGTGAAAATGTGTTCACATCCGCAGCACATTGATATCGGGTTGAGGATGATGATCCTGATGGACCATTGCAGAATGTACTGCACTTACTGGCCGTGTCGACGTCACAACTCGTTGCTTCCTCCACGAAATGATTGAGTGTCGTCCGGAGATGCTCAAAGTTGGAGTTCATCGAAGGGATTTTGAATCCTGAGAGAGAATCCTCGTCGACGTGAACTTTTAATGGTTGAGCATTGCAGGAGCAGAGGAGACCATTATCCTGGAAGGAATTCCCAATCGTCATGTAAGTTCATCGTTGCTGGGAGCCCGCTTTCTGGCAGAATACCGTACAAGAGTTCTTCATGTAGATGTCACAGGCTGCCGTACACGTTCGAGTGTCATCGTCAGGGCCGTGTGCTTCGTCTTCTTCTTCTTGTTGGCCGGAGAAACCCATTGGTCCTTTATTTGGCGGGCCGGTGACGGTACCGCAGGCCCTGGTGAAATCCGTTATTAGAGACAGAACGACCAGAGAGAGCGCGACAGCAAGAGAAAGAGAGGAATTCTTCATGGTTGTGGAGATTTGTGTGAGTGTGGAGCTGTGTAATTTGTAATTTGACTGTGATGTGATGGAGTCTGATTTGTGGAAACTCGAGAGTCGAGAGTCGAGAGTGTGATGAAAATTGGGTTTTCATCAGCGTTTTTATACCCGGTTGACTGAGGAAAAGTCCCAGTTTTTTTTTACATTCGAGCATGAAATATATAATTTTTATTACTTTGTGCATCTGTTTTCATGCTGGATTTTGTTTTGATGATGATCCAAACGAGGATTGAAAATGTTAAATGGTAATTTTGTGGTAGTAAATCTCGATGAAATTGGTGGACTATTTCTGGATTTTTCCTGGCGATTGTTTGTTTCATGTGTGGTTTCGTCTGATTGGCTGTCTGAAATGTCTACAGGTGTCTCTTTTTATTTTCTGACGTAGTTTGTAGGGAAAAAACTGAACTTTGACACGGTAAAAGTAAATCTATACAACGACTTCTATTTTTATTATTATTATTCGTACAGAGTTAAAATACAATTAAAACAGATTATCACAATGCTATTTAATTATTTACTCGAACGAAATCAAAGAGGGGAAATGGAAAAAATGATGAGTAATGCATAATTTAATTTAATGTGTTTTGTTTTAACAATCGTCGAATGCCAATAAATTCGAGTTTTATGATTGAATACAAATGTTTCAGCTTCCACATCATCAACTCAACCTTCATTCGAAAAACGTTTTCATTTTCCACAGATGTGTGCATGGGAATCGAAATTAAATGACTTTCCCATCACGTGTGGTGTAAAAATCACAGAATATGTGCACACGTGAAATAATCCACACAAAGTCACCTGCTAAATGACAACAGACAAAGTCACACATTTAATACGGTATATGAACAAATATATAGAACCCCTGCCTGCTTCTTGCTGGGCCGGCGGGGGTTCCATTTGGTCATATACGGTATTCGCCAATTAAAATGCAAATTCTATCGACACATATTATTTTACCTGACACTGAAATGGCTGACGGTGAGATTCTCATTACATACCTACATTTTTATTTTCAGCACGGGTTTTCCGTGTGCACTTTGAATATATTGTTTGAAATTTTGAGTTGCTTTTAATCTATATAGTGAAAACTGCAGACTTCTATAAGCGTGACGTCTGTCAACTTCAACTGGCTCATTTTCAGAATTAAAATAACAATTTAGATACATACATAAGAAACCTGTGGAGACTCGAGATGTTGATTGATTGATTGTATTTTTTCAGGTTCAAGTTTCACAGCACTGATTCAAAAAGATTAAACTATAATTGACCAATTAACGAAAGACTAAAAGTAATACTAAACGGCGTCACACTTAAACATATAATTTGGCAATTTAAAATCCATCTTTGAAAATTCATATGGCGTAAAAATGATTGTTGTAAATGTAATTCTTGAGCCATTGCAAATTATTTTCATCCGAATCCACATTTGCTAAATCGATTACAAAGTCAGACAGATGAGGAATTTTTTGAGTGCAAATGACTGAATTTTGAATGTTGTGGAGTTTTCATGAGCCGAATGTTCGTCGATTTTGAGTTAGATTAAAAAACGGGCTGTGAAATGGAAGTTCCGATCGTTTCTATACTTTCCATCAACTTTCATTTTCATGACTTTCAATTTCCGTCTGCGAATCCAAATCGGCTCAGGAATTTGCAGTGTATAGAAAAGGTTAAATTAGGTACATTTGTTGCTTTATGAAGGGAATTAAAATGACGTTTAACTCCGAATTCTCCATTTTACCGTGTTTTCAAGCCAAATTGCGAAATAAACGAGAAAACGGGAGAGTGAGAGCAAAAAAACTGAAGGAAACGATTAAAACGAGAGAGAGAGAGAGAGAAAGCTAAAGGGAAATTCAGCTATATACTGGAGTTTTTGCACGGACGAGATAAAAGTGAGTCATCACAACCAAAGAAAACTGCGCCGGCAGCCAATTTGAATACAAACGACCAATTTCCGTTTTCCCCTCTCTGAATTTTCACTTTCACTCGCGAAAATGAAGCCATTTGAGTTTACTCAAATGAACTTGAGCAAATCATTTTTGACTGTTTACACTCATCGACTTTCAACTTCAAGGACTGAATTTCCTCAAGATTTCAAGATTTTCATCTTTATCAGCAGTTTAATTACTTACGCAAATTCAATTAAATCAATTGAAACTTCAAGTACATTTTTGCGAGACTCAATTTGGAGTCCAAATTTGGTGGCTGTTCAAATTTGTTTATTTATTTTCCGGTTTGTTTGATGTTTATCTGTGTTTCAATTAATTGGAAATCCGGGTTGTTTTGCCGTTTGAAGTAATGTGTAATGGATATTTCCTTTAGAATCAGCTCAAGATCGTTTGAGTTTCTCCATCATCAAAACTTCAAAACCCACAAACTTAATTTTTGATTTAATTGCAATCGGTATTTCGCTATACATATACTGTACTCTGACGCCGCTCGGAGTATTCCATGGTCAATTGGAAGCCACCAAATCATAGGTTGAGAAGCTGAAGCATGGCTGGCAATATGACAACCTTCAATTTGGGACAAAATTTCAAATTTAATTTCACGTTTTTCGATTCTAATCGAAATTAAATTACAGACAAAAGAAAAGTTCTCACGAGCAAAAAAGTGGGAAAGTGAAAGTTGATTTAAAAACATCAACTTCGACTCGAGAGCGTTTTCTTTCGTTTTTATTCAATTAATATTGAATATGGAATCAACAGAAAATGCTACATTCAAAATAAATGTTTCGAAACTGTAAAACTTTGACGCCGCTTAAATAAACTCATCGCGGTGTCGCGCTAGAAAGTTGGAGGTATTCGTTACCACAATCAAATGTTGAGAGCCCGACGAAATTACTTGAGTAGAATTTTACAAGACTGTATAAGGCGACGAGACGCCTTTGACGCCGCGGCGTCAAAGTGGAGCATGGGAAATCGTTCAATATCTATGATTTGCTGTGTCAACTGGACATGGAATTAAATTCGTTAACTTAATAATTCAAAGTATTCCAATAAAAAAACTGGCTTTTTGCCTCTATTTAATTGCAAACTTGTATTCATTTTACTCATGGCGACGCGACGAGACGGTTTTACTCAATCACTCAATAAAAATGGTTTTCCTCGCATTCATTTGGATCCTCGTCAAGCTATCACAAGTTTATCTAATGGAAATTATATTTGTATTATTAGATGTGCCCGGAAATGACAATTAAAGGAATAAATTGAGAGAGAAAAGGGAGAGAGATAGAGGGAATTTGTGGTGTGATTCAAAAGTGAAATCAACCAACTTGGCCAATTGCCAATATTATGGAATTCAATTTCTACATGCAGAATCTGCATTGGAGATTTTTCATTTCACACCCATTTAAACCGTATGGAAACTGCAAGTATACATATGTAAGTTTTGAAAAGCAAATGTTGGCAATCTTTACTAAGGTATACTAAATACTTAGTTATTGGTATCAAATTAATTTAATCAGCATGATATATAGTTATTACAACCGATTAAATAATATACTTATTTGAAAACAAAAGATGTTCTCAAAGGAATGGAGCAAAAAAGATACAATTCATAAATTGGTTAGAGAAAAAAACATGGAGAAATTAAATTATTGGTCTGAACTTGGAGATTTTCAAACGTCAATCGGAATTCTATGAAGGAAAACTCGTGGGAGATTGTGACCGTTCAAATGAATGGCGAATTCCTTCGAGTCCACCGTCCAGAATTTACAGCCGGTCAATTTGCAATTTTTGAGTTGTTCTCCATGTCGACGTTTCTGATGATCTTTCAAATCCGATTGGCGAGCGCTGGAGTGGGAGCAAAGTGGGCATTTGAAGGGTCTCTCCCCCGAATGAACTCGAGTGTAATTGGTCAAATCACCAGAACTTTTCGCCTGATAGGGGCAAAGATTGCAAGAGTACGGATTTTCCCCCGTGTGAGTGCGCATGTGCGTAATGAGGTTGCCAGAGTGGCTACTGGAGTATTGACAGAGGGCACATTTAAACGGTTTCTCCCCCGAATGAACTTTCATGTGTTCTTTTAAGAGGGATAGCTGACTTCCTACGTAATTGCAGGCCGGATGTGAACAAACGTGAGATTTCTCATTAGACGAGTGAACCTTCAAATGTCTAGCCAAATTGCCTTTATGTTTGGCTTCAAATTTGCACTGTGAACATTTGTCATGTGCTGTTGAATATTTCCCTTGAATTTCGCTCGGTATGGACAGAGAGAGCACCCGAAGGGTTTATCATCCCCATGGATTTTCATGTGATTTTGTAGACTGAATTTTCGTCCCGTTTTGAAGTCACAAATTGAACAGTAGAAATTCTTCTCCCGTGTGTGCACCAACTGGTGAGTTTTCAAATCTCCACTCCGAGCACAAGAGTAATTGCAATTTGGTTGTGGACATTTGAATGTAGTTTCCCGGGTGTGCGTCCGAATGTGATTGATTAAGCTTCCATTTTGAGTTGTAGAATACTCGCAGAGGGCATATTGAAAGGGTTTCTCACCCGTGTGGATCCTCCGGTGATCAGCCAGATGTCCAGAATGAGAGAAGTTCTTCTTACAAAACTCACAAACATAAATTTTCCTTTTCCCGTCCTTCGACTTTTTATTTCCATCCATTTCAGCTGAGATCATGAGAGTTTGAGACTTCCTAAAAAACAGAACCAAAATATCAAGACTAGATAATTGAATTTCAAAATTTGTGAGCAAATTTGAGCTTGAAGGTTTCCAGTCAGCAATTTCTCAATTGAACTGTCAAGTAAAATAAGTCCATCACGATGGACTGAGTCCACACAGAATGGAATTGAAAATAGATTTAAAAGTTTTGAGTGTGTGGTCATGACTTTTAATTGACAGCTGCAGTGTTGACTGCAATGATCTTGTTTAGTCGATCGATTAACTAATTAATGTAATTAATTATTGTTGAAGGCAGAGGAGTAAATGGGGCAATGTGAACTGATCAGAAGGTCAACGAGAAACTCCGACTCCGAATTTAACTCCACACAACAGCTACATCTATACAATAGAAAAATGAATGATGAAAAATTCCAGCTATTTTTGTGTTAGATATTTTAATTGCAATTCATTTTTTGTTTTGTTTGTTCACACCTCCAAATTTAAAACCGGCTTAATTTTGTCCAATGAAAATGCTGGCTGTGTGTGAAAATTGACTGGGAATCTCATCAACTTAAATAGCAAATTCAAAATAGATATTTAAATTATTAGTCCCGTTTTCTCCCTCCCGTAATTAAATCGGCATCAGATTTGTGCATACAAAAATTGTGATGAATGTTGAATGCACAATTAAAAAAGTTGAAATAAAGTGTGCATTAAGCTTTTGGTCACTCACGATTAGATTTTAAATTCAAAATTGGAATGGATTCCGATTTGATAATTAATTCTGGTTGTTGTTGTGTGGAGTCTGAAAGGAGAAGAAAAAGTCAATGTGATCAAAACTCATCTATATAATTGAAACTAAAAAGGAAATTGTAATTGGATAAATTACATAAGAACGTGATGAAATTAACTTACCGATTTGGTTTACAGGATTGATTTGATATTTTGAGAGAGAGAAGGCGAAAGTTGATTTAGTCACTTATTGTGCACCATCAAAATGTTTACACACAGGTCAGATTGAATTTATATGCTCAATTATATACATCCACAGGCGGAGATTTTCGAGTGATTTAATTTGTGGATTCGATTTCTCAGTCAACAACATGCACAATGAAAAGAAATGACGAGCACTTTATTGATTTCAGGCTGTCTAAAATTGGGATTGCAAATTGGGAATTGTGAAATCAGCTGATTGAGTTTGAATTTTCCTTCTCCGCCCGGATTTCTTAGTTGATGTGGAGAGAAAATAAATTGTCGAAGTTGGACGCCATGCGTCAGTCCAGTGCATATTTTAAGCAAATACATGTAGCTACACCTTGCGAGAGAATTGAAAATAGCGTTTGGGAGTTGCGAATTTGAACATCAAAATTCCGATTCATTCAGTTCTGACTGACGGCCTTAACTCTAAGTATTTTTGTGTATAAATAGTTTCGTCAAAGAAAAATGACTGCGCCAATTTCTGGAGGGTAGAATGTTTTTATTTCTTGTACAGTTTGGAGAGATTATTATTCTCAGGGTCTCAGGGTCTCAGGGTAATTAATTACAACTTATTTACACGACGGTGTCGTTATAAGCAAGAATAATGCCGGTGGCATTGTCAATGACGATGGAGATGATGGTGAGGATCAAGGCCTTGTCCGCGCAGAAAAACCCTCCCACCTTCACCTGGATCGGCTGACAACTCCTAAATTTCCGGAACCAAACTGGTAATTGCTTTTCTCCTCCTCGTTCACCATTTCCGGTCCTCATCCTTCCCTGCCAGGACTCGATGGCCTCTGAGGAGCTCTCCAGGACTTGCGCGAACCGACGAAAGAATAGGAGCAACAAATACAGACAGACAATGACGAAGAAGAGACTCCGAGCGTCATCATTGATGACGGCCAGTGCCACATTCACAGTCGCCGAGAAACCCGCCACCATCTCAAAACTGAGTGGCCAGAGACCGTACACAGAATTGAAATGATTCTGAAGGACACCCAACTCAATTTGAGCTCGGCAGAGCATTTCCGGTTCCGGTTCCGGTTCTTCTGCTTCTGGTTCCTCCGGATCTGAATCCACTTCTTCTTTTACCACCACCTCATCAGCCAAAGAATTCAGCCTATATCGTACATAACAACAAGGTCATTCATCAAAGAACTTGTTCAGACAAAGTTCAATGTTCAAGCATCATTTTTTCTTTAAAAAAAAAATCCCGACTGCTCACTTTGTCAGCTGAATGACGGAGAGAACGGCGGCCACATAAGAGAAGACGGCGCTTGCGTGAAATGCCCAGAAATACGCATGGAAACCCGCAATATAACCATGGCACAGAGCAATGGGGAGTTTGAGCCAGCTGGGGATTGAACGCGGATCCTCTGCCAAAGAAGTGAACAATTCTTTGAATTCCGGTCGTGTGAAAACAATGAAACTGCGAATGAGCGCCGTGCAAATGGGGAAAAATAGGACGACATTGAGGACAACTTTGGTCGTTTTGGAGTCGTCGTCATTTCCCGCCGAAATTTGATTTTGATGAGGACGTCCAAGTTGCCCTGTGAACAAACCAAAAATAAATAAAAAACAACATGGTTGAAAATCCTATACAATTCGAACGATAAGAATGAGCGCGTAAAACAAGGATGTCGATGTCTTATGATGTTTCCTTACAACCGAGACGACTGCTGGTTTGAAGGAAGGAATTAATGTGAGTGTGATGTTGTCCATAGTGTTTGAGGGTGATCCAATGATTGACGCTCACAAAACAGTAGATGATGACTTGGAATAAGGGTCGGATTTTCTCAGGGCCGGAAACGTCCTCATCATCCATTCCTTTCACGTACTGACCCACGAGGAACACATTGTACACACTCACCAGTCCAATCGAGACACAAATCCGTCTCCAGTACTTTGGGGAGTCGTTGAATTGGATTTCTTGTTTGGTTTTGGAGAAAGAATATGGACTCACACCCAGCCCATGCCCAAAATTCACGATTCGCCCCAGCGCCCTTAACGTCGCTGGATCCAACATTTTAATTGCGCGGGATTTATTGGATATTGAATTCTCCTTTGAGAGTTCAATTGGGAAATGTATGGAAAGTGGACAGTGGAAAATGGAGCTGGTTGGGAATAAAAGTATGAACCACAAATGAGAATCAAATATAGCAATGTCCGGAGAATTGGAACAAAAGTTACAAAAGGAAATGCTTTGAAAATGCTATACTTACAATTAGACGGACGATCAATTGTCCTTGTATTTATTCACAAAATATGGGGAACTGCGACTGTTTGGAAATGTGAATGCCAAGACGACGCAAAGGGAATATATCCAACCAAATTATTCATAACTGTTCTCCATTTTCAATGTTCATTAGTTATTACCAAGAAAACTAGAGAGTGCCGTCCCACGGGTTTTGAATAATAAATGAACTTAATTTCTCCCGAGTTTGCAATGGTATTAGTTCAATATTCATTTGTTGTTGTTCTACAATGCATATATGATATGAAGAAGCCATGCTCACGCGTGAACAGTGATGGGATTTGAGAAGCTTTCCAGATTTCCCAAATTGGAAATTACCGGTAATTACCAGGGCTTTGGAAGTAACCGGAAGTTTTTGGTAATTTCTGGGAAGATTACCGGTAATTACCGCTTATGATTCCCAATCATTTCCACACTTTTTTCCTCAGATTTCCATTTTGAGAAAGAATTTTCTAAGTTTTTCCTCGCAAAATGACCAACACAGTTTTCAACATCCATACAAAAGTCGAACTTTTTATTAAGACTTTACAAATATATGAGTCAACTTTGACCTCATTCGTAGACACTTTTCAGAAAAGCAAACGTTTTACGGAACACTTATGCATTTTTACTAAAAGTTTTTAGTCAAAACGTGCCAACATTTGCCGGGATTTGAGTATGCAAAATGCAATTTGCATTCGTTGTGGATTTTTAGGGTAAAAAGCTGTCTTTTGAATACGCTTGTTTTTTTATTTTTAACGGTTTTAAAGCAAACTTCAATGATTTCCACTGATTTCCGGTAATTACCGAGAATCGGAAACCTCTATATTGTGATTTCCGGAAATTGTCCATCACTGTGGGCCGTGAATGTATTTATATGTGGGCGAAACCAATGCCGTGGACTTTAGATTGCATAAGCTTAATTCAATTTTGTAAAGGAGCACGAATACCGTATACACTGTAATAGAACCCCACGACTTTATAGAACCCCACTTTCTATAGAACCTCAGGGGTTGTACAGGATTTTCCGATACAACCCCAGGGGTTCTATTATATACTATGATTTAAATTACATTAAAAATCATAGATTTTAAGAAACCTCTTATAGAACCCCACCCTGCTATACAACCCCTGGGGTTCGATAAGATTTCCAAATACAACCCCAGGGGTTCTATTACAGTATATACGGTATATAGCATAGCAGCATTATAAAAGTATACCAGGACTTTGCCATCTTATTCAGTTCAAATCTATTGAAATGTGAAATGCGAAGTATGTGCTTATATAAACTAAATGGCGTCCAAATTCAACAAATAATTTCAATACGAAATTACCACAGTTTTTAGGCAAGTTGGATGGATCGTCCTGATTTCATTTTGACACTTTCTAACAAAATTATGTACAACCAAACCCACATGATGTTTAGCATGCGATGCGGCAGAGAAATTCTTCAACACATCCATTATTATATAGATATACAGCCAAAAAGAAAATTCTCGCGAGCAAAAAAATGTGGAAAGAGAAAACGGATTCAGTGAAAATATATATACACAATGCAATGAAAAATCGTTTAAGTTGGACGCCGCTTGAAATAGGAAATTGGATTGACGTATTCACGAAGGAGAAGTTTCTAGTTCGGTTTGCTCGTGCTCGCTGAGTAAGTCAAATTTGATTTTAAAATCCACTATGAAAAACAATTGGAGTATATAAATTCAGGGTTGACGCGAGGAGAATTGCAAACTTACCACACGTGTGTGGACATGAATTTGTGTTTTTTGTTTGACGATTCGCACAAAACGTTATGGGAAAACAAAGGCAAAGTTGTAAAACAAATATACTCAGTGCTCAATTTGGACACGGAATGAAAAAATATCTCGATTGTCTATAATGACCATGTGAAGGAATGACGTTTATGTGTGTGGCATAAAAAATCCATAGGCAATTTCGATAATTAACTGTTTTTCTTTGCTCAAACTACCTTCAGATTTAAAATCTCAATTGAACAAAAATTTCAAGTGTTTTAAATTGTGTGAGTGATTCTCTGATTTTCTCCTTCCCCCCAAAAAAATATCCCACAAATTCCCATCATTTGGAGAGTTACTTTACTTTGCTTTGCTTTGCTTTGCAAATGTGGCAATGTGAGGGAAGTAACAACTTGATGAAGTGGGAACAAGAAGTCCTATCCAATTAAAACACATTTGTACAACATAACGAGAAACAAAAGACTTTATTGCTTTCGGTGGACACGTGTAAGTTGGATTTAATTACAGGTCAGTTGGATTTAATTACAGGTCAGTGCGTCACTCACAATCATTAGTAATGCAGTTCTGGCCATTCCACAAGAGTCAATTTAAATGACGCGTCATGACGTTTAAAAAAACGCATGAAAATATACGGATCGTGAGGAATGTGGAAACTCATGATTATATAGAGACACGCAAAAATCGCATACGTATGTTTTTTTTTCAAAATTCGCTTTTTCTAACCTTGAAAATGTAGCTGATATGTATTCGCTTTTTTGCTTTTGAAAAATCGCGTTTTTTGCATTTCATAAAACGTTCCTCTACTAATGAAAATGCAAAATTTTGCTTGTACAAACGAACAAACTCCAAAACATTTGTCTTTAAACCTCGACAATTGACAGAAAAAATGTCTAAATATCGTCCTCAAAAAAGAATATCCAAATGAAATGTCCTCACAAAAGAACTATATATACTCACCTTTTCGTACAGGTTTTGTATAAAAACGAGTCATCCTTTTGAGTCGAGTGCACTCATTTGTATATATGAGAAAACGTATGACTCGCACACTCAAAGACATTTACAAATCCTTAAGATACCTGAGTGTGTTTCGTTAATTAGGAAAATCGCACAAAATAGCTTTATTGTTTCAAAAATCCGCCCAAGAAATTCCCTAAAATCGCGTTTGTGTATAGAAATATCAAGTTATTAGCACATTTTTGGCTTTTTATTTTTGCAAATACATATACGAAACCACACAACATTACCACATAAACACTCCCGGCCATATAGACAATCATATAGTCGAATACGACGATTCAATATTTTCGCGTTTTTCGCATTTGCGTGTCCTTAACTCATTCTCGACATCCATTGCATTGTGCACACAGTCTGCAGCAGAGAAAGACTTGTGAACTTGCTAAGCACATTCCATTTAAAAGCTGTGAGCGAAGGGGAAAAAGAACTGGACGTCATTCGGAAAATCTCACGTGCAAGTTGCACATATATATGTATACAAACACACACACCTCACACACAAAACAATTGGTTTTCCCATGGAACCTCCCAAATCCTCATGCCTATGTACATACTCGGCATATAGATATTCGTCCACATTTGAAAAAAACTGGATGCCATCATCTGCATATCGATGGGAAAATCCAGATTTTAACTGGGGCCTTACAATTACAACTATCTATACAATTGCAATTATGTAGTATGAGAAAACTCCAGTACAAATTTACGATCAGACATTAAAAATAGTACAATTAGAGTTGGAAGGGTTTTTCAATGAAAGGAATCCAGTTCTCAGGAACAAAAACAGAAACTATTAAAACCAAAAAACAGTTTTAATAAGTACTCTCCCTCTTTTTCTCTCTCTCTGTTCTCTCTCTCTCTCATTGTTTTCTCTCTCTCTCTCTCTCTTTGTGTTTCCTCTCAAGACGTTTTAAAATGATGAAATTGAATTTTTCTTCCTAAAAATATTCCTCACATTCTCTATGCGTAAATAGAACGTCTCCCAGGAAATTCCTCTCATTTCCAACTAAGAACTTTTCTATATACACCATTTCCATTTGGACTGTGTCCGTGATTGTGTGTGTTTCATTTCTAATTCAAATATATATACTTTGGCACATTTCTGTGTGAAATACGCCAACGGATTTCATTCATCTCTACATACCGTTTCTATTTACATAGCTGTTTTCCGAATATTAAAATAAATAACGTATACGTATACAAAATATATAAACTCCAGATTATTGCTATGCATTGCGTGGGGAAAATACGGCCGAGGTCCTGGGACTCGTGCAAAGTAAATACATATGAATTGTTTAGAATTAAAAAATACATAGTAAATCACAGATTCAAAATACGAAATTAATTACCCGCAATTTTTAAATAATTAATTTTTCTATGTTGTGATTTTGTTCTGGGTGTGTGTGTAGGTGCATTATAGCCGGATCCGACGGAATGGACATGGGAAGAATTTAATTAGTTCTTTGAATGGACATGGAGCTCGACAAGGCTACGCGACATATGACATCCGGGACGGCCGAGATAGAAGAACAAAGACGGAGGCGGAGGAGGATGAAATTGTGATAAGTGGGATTAGTGGACGATTCCCCGAGTCGGACTCGGTGGAGGAATTCCGAGAGAATCTATTCAATAAAGTGGACATGGTCATCACCAAGGATCGTTTCAAGAATATGAAAGTCCCTTTGTGTGGGACCCTCAAGGACTTGTCCACCTTCGACGCGGGTTTCTTTGGCATCATCCCCAAATTGGCCAATTTCATGGATCCTCAACAACGGAAAATGTTGGAAGTCATCTTTGAAACGCTCGTCGACTCGGGTGAGAGAAAGACAGACAAATTGTCATTTTTGTAATCCCACATATCAAAACAACCTTGTCTGTCCTAATCTTTACTTAACCATTTACAACTAATTGATTGGTTTTTTCATATACATACATAAATTTGATTTTCACAGGGCACAATCCTGAGGATTTGAAAGGCTCTCGCACTGGAGTGAGTTGAATCTACTTTTAGTAATTCATCTATGGATTAAATTGATTGAATTTTAATTTTAATTGAGGATTTATAATATGGTAGGTGTT